>JAOTOM010004744.1:302500-433379 GCA_034440615.1 Ashinkailepas kermadecensis | reverse complement strand
AGAAGGAAACTGAATGCCTGTATGAAAGAAAATGAGGTGCATGACTTCCTCTCGCAAATTTTTTCCAGGCCTGATGGACAATTTCCCCCTGAGGATGAGACAATCCTGACGGGTGTAGTTTTCAGCAGCTTCAGCTTGTCTCTTTGCTAACTTGACGATGCTTTCTAATTTATCAATTCTGGCCTGTTGTTTTTCCACCAACTGTTTGAGTAACTCAAAACTTTCCTGTTCAGACATCCTATGCAGGTTTGAGTCAGTAACTTCCCACTGTAATACTGTGATTTAGAATCCGCTTAGCCCCTAAATATTTACCAACAGTTCATAAATTTCAACTGGAATACCTTGCCCTGACACAGCCCGTCTAATATCAGACACAAAATTATGTTCTTATCAGGCTGGCTGATATTTTTAGAAAAGTAAATTTCAATTGTCCATCACCAGCTACTACAGTACTAGATATATACTACCGCACTACAGCAACAAGATATAGACAATTGCATTCACTAATGCATTCCGCAAGATACTCCCTGATTGAAGTTGATTCGCCGGTTGGGTTCTTTATGTCGGAGCACTAAATGGCGCACGTCCGCAGCCTATGGAATCCAGGAGACGACATGTTTGAATATGGATAGCTTGTTCATTTTCGTGTTCGGTAAACACAGTACAATTACTGGTTCTGCCATACAGAAGCAGCAGTAGAGCTATTTGTTGCATGATGTCTTAAGTGTTCGGACCCCCCCCCCCCCTCTTCCCCTACACTATGTTTGCATCTAGTCGATGTTACAGGGAGGGTGGGGATCAGCAATTGATGCATGCAAAAGCTATGTAACAAGAAGTATGAATATCATAGAAAGCAACCTCATTGAAGCCTCATTTGTGAAAGTAAACCTTGGAATTGAAAACAATAAGAAATCTGTAATAGTATGTCAAATATACCATCTCTCATGTTTCTCCCATTGTGATTTCCAAAACATGTTGGATAGGTTACTAGACAGTATAGAAAGGAAAGGAAAACTTACAATCATAACAGGATATTGAACTATATCTTACTAAATATCAGAAATGATAGAAATAGCAGAGCCTTTCTAAACTTGCTCACCTCATATGGATTTTGGCCCACTATAACAAAAGCCACTCATGCACATAGTGCTGGAATATCATTGTTAGACAATATATTTATAAATGATCTCTCCTTTAACTGCTCTTCTGGGTATTGCTAGAGGACTTATCTGATCATCTTCCCATTTGTGTGACTTTAACTTTTGATGAAAAAATAATCTCAACGAAAGCTAATAGATTGTATTTGATTATAATCAAGTGACAAAATTGAATTATTATTTGATGTCGACACTGAAATTGTTTTTGCACAACAACACCGATGCAAACATTGCATGTTCTCAGCTGATTAAAGCATACATAGATGGTATGAAGCTTTGGACTAAAACACCTGCATACAGCGGAAAGAGAGCCGCTATGAAACCATGGATGACTGCAGGAATATTATGTTCCATAAATAAATAAAAATGTAGAAGAAGTGCATACAAAATCAAACCATACAAAATGAAAATGAGTATAAACGACATCGAAGCATTTTATTTAATAATTTGAGAGATGGAAAAATCTGTATTATCAAAAAGCACTCTATCACAATCAGCAGGATGGACAAAATACTTCGAGAATCGTAAATGAACTGATAAATAAGAAAAAAAAACTAGATCCAAACTTCCTGATGCATTAGTAGATGAAGATAAAGTTCACAAAGTGCTAAAGCTTAATGAGGGCTACAAGGGCCATCTGGGTTAAGCCAAACTAGAAAAGATATTATAAATGTACATGCTCACATCTCAATCAATCCATTATCTCAAGTTCCAAGGGAACTATATATCCCAGCATATCTAGCACCATTCACCTGATATTGCATAACACACTCCTGAACAATTCCAAACTCCTCCAATCATGCCCGACTGTGCTACCATATCCAATCTCATCAGTATCACATACCAGAAGGTCGGTGCTGAATCCACTGCTAGGTGCCACCCTATATAGTATAATATAATACTATGAGTATAATATACCCTATATAGCTAGTATAATATTCAATTAACATGGCAAAACATAGGGTCCAAGTTCCAACAATAACACATGGACCAACATCCTCCGCACTCATCAATGTCTTTCTACCTTACCTATCCAGCCCTATTCACTTGATCTCATGTAACAAAGGTGACTTGAGTGCCTTACCACTAATTTTCAGACTCCATCCACGCCCGCCTAAAGGGGCCCGTACAGTGCACACCCACTTAGCACAGATATCACCCCATCCACCACCACTTAGAACTAAAATCCATTTTTTGCAACCTAAAATAGATGACCACCATATTTTTAATACATTCAATTAGGGACATCAGCAGGCAGACTATTCCACCGATCAACAATCCTTTGACCGAAGACCTGCTGCCGTTTAGCTGTCCTACACCTTGATTTGTCTAATCTAAATTGATGACCCCTATGTGATAGTCCAAATAGAAGGGCATCATTCAGCTTGACCTGATCTAGCCCTTTAATTCTTGTGTACATTTCAATCATATCGCCCCTTAATCTATACCTGAGTGAGTACATATCTAATGCCATAAGTCTGTCCCCATATTCTAAGTTACCGAGTCCACTTATGAGTCTAGTGGCTTTTCGCAGCACTCTTTCTAGCATATCTATATCTTTTTCTAAATATGTATCCCTATATCTTTCTATATCTTTATCCCTGTCTCTACAGAATGCTCTAAGCGGGGTTGCACATAGGCCAAGTACAGCATTTTCATCACTTCTTCGCTTGTATACATCACACTCCTATTAATGATTCCCAGCATTCTGGTTGCCCTGTTCCTAGCTGAGACACATTGTTTTTCTACTTTAAGATCGTTTGAAACTGACACACCTAAATCTCTTTCCTCTTGAATAACATCCAATTTCCTACCTCCCATTTTATATCTGAAGGTATCACCGCCAGACCCAAGATGCACAGCCTTACATTTTCATAGTTGATAGTCATATGCAATTGATCAGCCCACTTTTTTTTAGCCCCCCCCCCAAGTCTAGTTGAATATTACTAGATTGATCACTACTGTTAGCCACTCCTACCAATTGATGTCATTAGCAAACACCCTATTCCTTAGCCCTACCTCAACGTTATTCACAAAGATGATAAAGAGAAGTGGCCCTAGAACAGATCCCTGTGGCACTCCACTAAGAACATCGTTCCATTCAGATTTACATCCATTTAACACTACCCTTTGTTTCCTTCTCCTTAACCATGCTTCACTCCAACCTAGGACCTTACCATCAATTCCATGCTGTTCTAGTTGCTGAATTAGATGTCCATGTGGAACTTTATCAAATGCTTTGCTAAAGTCCAAAATGCACTACATCCTATCCTGCTTTGATTGTCTACTTCTTTAGTTACATACTCCATAAACTCCAATAGGTTAGTTAAACAAGATATTTCAGATCGAAATCCATGTTGGGTATCCATTAGAAGGTTGTGCCTATCTGAATGAGTCTGAATATTCTGTTTGACAAGTTTGTATAGTGCCTTGCAAACCATTCAGGTCAAACTGACTGGCCTGTAGTTTCCCACACACTTCATACTTCCCTTTTTGAAAATTGATGCGGCCATTCTATGCAACCAAAATGAAGATCTGTTGGTAAATATAGGAACTGAGCGGTGCAAAGTCGACCGACCGACCGGACGCCCGGACGCCGAGCGTTCAAGGTCACAAACGATTATTCAATGAGGTGGCGCGGTGTGGCGGCCGATCTTGACCTCATTTGACCCTGAAGGCATTGACCTAGGGTCATGCAATTTATACTGAAAGGAGTCGCTATAGTCGTAATGTACCATCGAAGTTGTGTGCTTCTAGTTTCAGTACTTTCCGAGATCTTAGATCGGCGAACCTCCCCTCCGATGTGCGTCATGTGAGGGGCCCTTGGGCTCACGTGTTAAGAAATGAGCAATGTAGTTATAGTGGCATGTCCTGCGCTTCCATTATCTGTCTACGTCATCAAACACATTGAGACCCAGCTGTAACCATGGCTGGAACCTTATCCTGAATTCTTGTCATTCAACACAGCCTGCCTGTAATTTTTTTTCTGTCATTTTCTGGCCGAACGATTGAATAATGATGGTTGGCAATTTGGCAATGACCTGAAGCTTATTATTGTTTGATAACGATCTGGATGAATTGGAAAGTGTAAGAAGTGGTTCTGATATCAGGAACAGAAAGAAAATTAGCCTTTCCGAATTCTGAAGCTCCATAATCTTGTTCTTCGAATCCAATATTTCAAAACACAAATCCAACCCTGGTTCTAGGAAGCATTCATTGTTTTGCGTGTGCGTATTGCGTAAGTTAAAATGATTGGTTCCAGACGAAGAGGCCGTGAAGGCCCTATTTGACATGCTGGGAGTGGACATCACAGCAATTGGTGTTCCGGGCTCACCATGCGTCATCGAGGGACAGGTCGGCTCCTACAAAGTGGAAGTCGACGGCACCCACGTCGCCACCTGCAGCAGCCTTGCGTCTGCCGTTTTGATGTGGGCGTCGCCCACACGGTGTTCGCACAGGTAGTGCGCCGCCGTCATAAGGCGGCATACATGTTCCTGCAGTCATATGTGCTCGATGTGGACGACGCGACGACAATCCCGAAGGTGTGCCCGAAAACCGCAGCGTATCTGGGCATCCGATGAGCGTGCTGTCGACGTCGCACTGGTATGATTTCGTCAGTTGCTTTGTTCATGGATACATATCTTAGTTGTGTGATTTCATGGACAATGTATAAATCAATAGGATCTCTAGTAAGTTCGAAAGGTTATGGTAAATGTAATGGGTAGGGTTGGCATGATGTAAAACGTAGCGGAATTATTGTCACGGTTTGTCGATTCGTTGGAGGACGTTAGAATGCACAAACAACACGTAGAACATACTTTGGAAGACGCGATGCGCTGGCCATGAATATCCGCTATTTTATTGTCACATGTCGGTTAAAAGACGAGTTCTTTTGTTTCATTGTATCCATTTGGTTTGGTTTGGACTAAACGTGACAGCTGTTACTTGTGATATAGTTATGAGACTACCATACCTAATGACCGCACCTTTTTGAAATTCCAGTCGACCACATCCGGCAGATTATTTAGAAGATTATTTTGTTCTCCTGACAATTGATGCAACGAAACGTAGCGCTGTGTTGCTTCGAGTACTTGCTTTGTCGTACTTCTGCTAACACACACAAATTACCTGCAGCTGCGTGTCGCCCGAGAGTATCGACTGTTAGCAACCTAATATGCCCAGATGATGTGCGGTGAAATGTTCCACGCATTCTATTTCTCAAATGGATTATTTACGTTGAGTGTGGTGGCTTGAAGCCTCGGATGCCCTCCAGAGTCCCGATATGTCTGATAATAATGCAGTAAGGAGTTTTTGTTTTTCAACAATTACTAGACTGCTTACAGGACCACCTAAAATGCTAGCCATGTCCGCAGTTAATATTACAAACCAAGGCAAAAAATGTCAAGTTATCACATGACTGTTTTCTATATACCGTATATCACTCGGTGAATTGCGGACTTTAGGACATCCGTGGTGGGCCAGGCCGACATGCTTAGATCAAATTGTTTGTTTCAGAAGTAGAACGCGTGAACCATTTCATCATACGTCATTCCGGCATACCTTAGGTTGCAGAGGGTGGATTATCTCAGGCGACACGTCGCTCCAGGCAATTTTGTGTGCAAAAGGACAAACGTACGACGTGAAACAAATACTCCGAGCAACAAAGTTTTACGCATCGTTGCATGCATCGTGTATGGAACAAAACTATTTATTCCAGATGTGAGATGTGGTGAACTAGAATGTTACAAATGTGTCAACACTACGTATGATAGTCGCACAACAATAGCGTAAGCAGTATACGTTGAGTCTGATCAGTTGGTAGCAAGAAGGCCTATTTTTAAACGTTATTTTGCGGAAGCAAAATACAGATATTCGTTACCAGCACACGTCGCCTGCCAAATGGTGATCCGAGCATCGTTTTGCTTTCGAAAGAATCTAAAGAGAGTCCATCTGTTCCATGCGTTTAGTTCTCTGTCGGCGTGGATTTGTGTGATGCATTGAAGTTTTCCGGTCGCTGGTTACTTGTGATCACATGTCGTTGAATTGATGCATTCATTAGTTCAGTTAGTTCCTCTTCAGGAATTGCTCGGCCATGTCACTGTGGCAGGTGAAAACCCAAACATGAGCAGCGCAGGTTCACTGTTTGGTTGTGTCCTTTTTGATTAGGGTTTTACCTAAGTTGTTCGAGTAGAAAAGGTCGGAACATTGACAGAGTTTGATGACTGAATCAGTGTGCCCTGACCTTGTGATCGCACATATGTATGATGTATGCTGCATGGAATATATAAATATTCCAAATGATGGTGGTACTTGGGTTCTTTTACGACGCATCCGACTACTGGGTCACATAGCGTCGCCAACCTCTCACGCCGGTTGGTCGCGGGTGGACTCGGTAATCCCGCCGGTTGTTGGGTTCGAACCCACGATCTTGCGATCAAGAGTCCAACTCCCTACCGACTGAGCTACTGCGGCCCCAAATATTCCAGATGAATAGTTTGTTTCAAACACAATGTGCTTTCGTGATACCCTGCAACGGTGTCGGAGACTACACGGGTGTTTCCAGGCTGAAGTGTGAGGTGCTCTCATAACACCTTCCAATAGCACCAGAAACCATATACAGTACTCCATTAAAAATATGTGGTGCTCTTGTGAGAGCTCACAATGGTGTCCGAACCTCAGTAAGGTTTTCGGATATTCTTGAAGGGTGTCAGTCAAGGTTCTTGGAGAATCCTCCTGACGCCACAAAACTATCTCGTACTTGTGCACAAAGCAAAATGTGGTGCTTTCGTGATACCCTGCAACGGTGTTGGAGATTACACGGGGGTTTCCAGGCTGAAGCGTGTGGTGCTCTCATAACACCCTCCAATAGCATCAGAAACCACATACCACATAACTCCATTCAAAATATGTGGTGCTCTTGTGAGATCTCACAATGGTGTCCGAACCTCAGTAAGGTTCTCGGATATTCTTGAAGGGTGTTAGTCAAGGTTCTTGGATAATCCTCCTGACGGCACAAAACTATCTCAGAAACCGACGAATATTATCGGACGAGAACATCTCTCTTGAGAACCTTGGGTTCTCATTTGAGAACTTGTGGTGCTCGGACGAAGCCTTCCAGTGGTCTTCGAATCTGCCCGTAGTTCTCAAATGCTTGTGAGTGTGTGGTACAAAGTGGAAGGCGGTGTGGTCGATGAAAAATACAATTGTGTGCCAGTCTGGTGTGTCCGAGGCGAAGTCTGGCGAGCATCACCTCGTTCAGACGGGAGTGTTGGTTGCAAGAGGGCCAGTTCGCGAGTGTGAGCTTGATAGCGTGTAGGTGTGTGGTGTTGTGTGACCAGCAGTCCTGGATATGTTTCCTAAATAGGCTATTGGTCAGGGCTAGGAGATCCCCGGGTGGTACCGTAACTCCCTCATTCGGGGGCCGGTCGATCGCCGTTCGGGCAAGACCATCCGCTCGATCGTTCCCCGGGATACGCCTATGTCCGGAGATCCAGAGGAGAGTGAGCTGAAGGCATGCGTGGTTGTCATTGAAGAGGTGTCGGATGGCGTGGAGTGTGGGGTGCGTGGTGTTGTGTATGGCCGCGAGGGCGTCCACGGAGGATCGTGGGTCAGTGCATATTGTAGTAGGGGCAGTGATGTGTTGTGCAATGATGTGCCGGAGGCAAGTGAGTGTGGCGACTAATTCTGCTGTGTATACTGAATGATGACGTGCTAATTTTGTTTGGCCAGTGTCGGGCCCACCGCACCAGGCGGCGCCCGTACCATTGCTGGTACAGGAGCCGTCAGTGTAAAAGAAGGTGTGTTGTGGGTGGGCCTCTTGATATTCAAAAAATTGACTTGAACGTCGATGGGGGTGAGTAGGATTTTATTGTGCCTAAAGAGATACTCCAGTTTGTGGTGTTTCATGCACCAGAATGGCAGTAATGGGAGAAATGGCGACACTCGGTCAGGGGTAATATCGGGAAATTTCAGTGTCGATGTGAGAACTTGCTTCAAGTGAGTATCAATGCTGTATTTATTTTTGTTTTGGGAGCACCGAACCGGGGGTTTAGACCATGCGACATTGGAGGGGTGATTTAGCTGTGTTGTTGTCCTGAAGTGGTATCTAACGAGTTGTAGTGTTCTGCGGTGTTGTAGGCTAAGGAGATTGGCCTCACCCCGGAGATTGGTGGTAGATGTGGTGCCGTGTGCTCCGGTGATGGGGCGGAGTGCGTGATTTTGTATGCATTTTAGTGCTTTGGTGAGTGTTGAAGATATATGATCGAAGATAAACGCATTGTATTCCAGGATTGAACGAATCAGAGCGATGTACATTTTGAACAGGGCGATGTCTGTGTTGTGTGTGGGTGTTTGGTCATTTAAAAAGACCATGTTGTGGGTGTTGAGGAGTGTTTCAATATGATGTCCGCGCTGGGATGTGGTGTGATAGCCCCATGCCTGGTGGTTTGCGTTGAGATCACCCAGCACCAGACAGGGGTGTGGGAGAAGACCGAAGAGATTGGTTACAGAAGTTAGAGATAGTGTATGCGTAGGAGGAAGATAGTGGGAAAGTACAGTAAGGTATAGTTGTGCAATGTGGACGGATACTGCAATAAAATTCAGGTCATTGGGAATGGAATTGGGGCGATGAAGAAGGGTGTTTGAGACGATTAAAGGTTCCCCGCCGCCGCGGGATATAGTGTTTCCGTTTTGGGAATAAAGGGTATAATCAAAGATTTTAAAACTATATGGATCATTGTCGCGCCATCAGGTCTCCTGAACGGCGGCAATCAATGGTTTATTTTTGATGATATATTCCTTGAATTCTGCACAATGAGATATGGGGGACCCCGTATTCCATTGGAGCAAGAATTCAGTGGTGGGTGTCTGCATTAGTGGTGTTGGTGCTCACGCCCTCCCAGGCGTGTGTGTGGCGAGGAGGGCGTGATGGAGCCGTCCGTCTCGTAAGAGTCGGACGACCCCGTTAAAAAAAATGGCGGCACCGGATACCGAAGGGGGTCCGGGCCGGGGGAACGAGAGGGGTGGCTGACCCCAGGGGACCGGAAGGGGAGGCGATCCTGAGGGGACGGGGTGGAAGAGGACCGCGCCTTGGGTGGAGCAGCCTGGTGGCGGTCGGGGGGCCGAGTGTTAGGGCCGCTCGCGATGGGAGACGGGCGCGTGGCCGGCGGCGGAGTATCCTGTTGGTGGTAGGGGCGCCAAGTCTCGGAGGTGCCCTCGTCTGGAGCGGAGCGCGTAGCCGGCGACGGGGCGGCCTGGCGAGGGTGGGGGACCGGGGTGTGGAGGAGCCCACCATGGGAGCGGGGCGCGTGGTCGGCGGAGGGGGAAGGGTCGGGCTCAGTAGGTCCTGGCGTGAGGGCGTGGGGGCATTGAGCCGCTTTTGCAGGGGTCGGCCACAAAGTGACTAACCGGTGTCAGGTCCACACGGCTGGGGGCGAGGGCGCAGTGCCTCGCTGAGTGGCCAGGCAACGCGCCTTCCTCTCCTTGGCCTCTACCCAGGCAGGGCACCTGGGAAACGATGCAGTGTGGGACCTCGGGCAGGCCGCGCATCGTTGCTCGGCAGATGAGCAAGACTCCATTTGGTGTCCTTCTGCACAGAGGCGTGAGGAACGGTGTGAAAGAATAACGTGTAATGAGGGAGAAAGACACAGAGTTTTGGAGGGATGGGAGTAGCCGAACAGAGGCGAGCGCAGTCACGGTCCGAAGACCGCTAGCCCGATCCTTTAAACCAGTAAGGTACCTCTGTTCGGCTCTAGTTTATTGGGTGGGATGGGAAAACAACAGTCGAGTCTGGCCGCTGACAAATCGGTTTCCCGACTGCGCTCGAGAGCACCGCTGGCCGAAGGGGAGTGGGATGGGAGCTGCGCCAGCTGATCCGGCGAGCTATCAACTAGTGGCGTCGGCCGGCTAGTCCGGCTAACAACTAACTAGTGATTGGGTGTCTGACGCCACCCGAGGGAGGAGCTATTCGCAGATGTCCTGGGAAGGACACTTACGAGAAAGCTGGGAGAGGGTGGGTGGGGCCTTGGAGCAGCGGACAGCTTCTTACGCTCGATCTCCGGCCAGGTAACCAGGTCCTGTCGAGCCTTGTCCAGTTTGTGTTTCGTGTGATGTCCATAATACGATGCCGTCTGCATAGAGTGTATTTTTGGCCGAAACGTTCTCGGTGGTGACTGAATTTAGACCTAGAATAAACACACGACAACCCTCGCAGGCGCGAGATCAGACACCCACCACTCAGAGCACGATCGGCGCCCGCAGTCAGCAAGCAAGAAGAGAACCAGGAAGGTCCAAGGTTTGAGCAGAAGACAAGCAGCAGTACCTGTAGCAGCAGAAGAAGCCAAGACACGAAGAGATCCAGGGACCCTAGAGGAGCACTCCTGCGAATCTAGAAGGAAATCCTCCCTCACCAAATCCCCAACTTCTCTCTGTCTCCCAACTAAACTTTACCCACGGAGGAAACCTAACGGTGTCGATCCCACTGTCTTGGTCCATTGCAGCCAGGGCATGGACCAGAGAGCGAAAGCTCGGTCCAGGGTGCAACGAATCCGGGTAGTCCTTCAGTCAGGAGGGACACTTGTGGGGGGTGGGACCAAACCCTTACACACCATGGCGGCCGCCGCCAGCACCACACAAGGAACCTACCTAGTAGGTACGTACACAGAGACAGGACACAACACCACACAGGATTCTCCTTTCACTCTCGAGAGGACACTCAGACACATTCTTACTTCAACAAACTTCAAGGTTCACATGCACACCACACACATCATAGTCCAAACGCAGAGCAGCGCGGGCACACAAACTCTACTAGACACAACCACCTTTAACAACCAGCGCAGCTCTTCACGTTGCACCGCACCTTGAACACAAGCTGCGGCTACATTTGCGCCCCAGAGCTGGATAACTTACCACTTGACAGCATCGCCACACTATTCGACGCCTCAGCCCAGTGGTAACTCGCCTCGGCCGACGTCCCAGACCTGGCCATGTCCTGGAACTCGGGTTCAGGACCTTGACCCGCCCCCTTACTTCATGGCGGGCTACCTCAGGGTAGCACTCCACCCCTGGACCCCGCCCCCAGCACACTGCACCTTCTGCCAGCGGTTCGGCCATCGGAGCCGGGCGTGCAGAGCAAAGGCTCCCGTCTGCGGTCTCTGTGCAGAAGGACACCCAACGGAGTCTTGCTCATCTGCCGAGCAACGATGCGCGGCCTGCCCGGGGTCCCACACTGCATCGTCCTCCAGTTGCCCTACTTGGGTAGAGGCCAAGGAGAGGCAGGCGCGTCACCTGGCCACTCAGCGAGGCACGGCGCCCTCGTCCCCAGCCGTGTGGACCCGACACCGGTTGGTCCCTTTGTGGCCGACCCCTGCAAAAGCGGCTCAACGCCCCCACACCCTCACGCCAGGACCTACTGAGCCCGACCCTTCCCCCTCCGCCGACCACGCGCCCCGCTCCCATGGTGGGCTCCTCCACACCCCGGTCCCCCACCGTCGCCAGGCCGCCTCGTCGCCGGCTACGCGCCCCGCTCCAGACGAGGGCACCTCCGAGACTTGGCGCCCCTACCACCAACAGGCCACTCCGCCGCCGGCCACGCGCCCGTCTCCCATCGCGAGCGGCCCTAACACTCGGCCCCCCGACCGCCACCAGGCTGCTCCACCCAAGGCGCGGTCCTCTTCCACCCCGCCCCCTCAGGATCGCCTCCCCTTCCGGTCCCCTGGGGTCAGTCACCCCTCTCGTTCCCCCGGCCCGGACCCCCTTCGGTATCCGGAGCCGCCATTTTTTTCAACGGGGTCGTCCGACTCTTACGAGACGGACGGCTCCGTCACGCCCTCCTCGCCACACACACGCCTGCGAGGGCGTGAGCACCAACATCACCAATGCAGACACCCACCACTGAATTCTTGCTCCAATGGAATACGAGGTCTCCCATATCTCATTGGGCAGAATTCAAGGAATATATCATAAAAATAAACCATTGATTTCCGCCGTTCAGGAGACCCGATGGCGCGAAAATGATCCATATAGTTTGTAAAAAAATTCATTATACCATTTATTCCCAAAACAGAAATATTATATCCCGCGGCGGCGGGGTAGCTTTATTCGTCTCGAACACCCTTCTTCATCGCCCTATCTCCATTCCCAATGACCTGAATTGTATTGCAGTATCCGTCCAAATTGCACAACTAGAGCTTACTGTACTTTCCCTCTATCTTACTCCCACGCACACACTTTCTCTAACTTCTGTAACCAATCTCGTTGGTCTTCTCCCACACCCCTGTCTGGTGCTGGTTGATCTCAACGCCCACCACCAGGCATGGAGCTATCACACCACATCCCAGCGCGGATATCATATTGAAACACTCCTCAACACCCATAACATGGTCTTTTTAAATGACCAAATACCCACACACAACAGAGACATCACCCTGTTCCGCCCGTCTGCCATTGACCTCTCCATAGCCTCAGCTTCTATCGCACCCCTCTTCTCCTGGCACGTTCAACCTGATCCCCTTTTTAGTGATCATCTTCCCATCCACGTCACCCTCGAACGCTCAGCCCAGTCTAGATATCGTTTATTTATACCCAACTGGAACGTTCGCAAAGCGAAATGGCCGTCTTTCTCCCAGGAAATTGATAATCTTATCCCACCCCAGTCTCATCCCCAATTTCGGCATTGCTCAATACCATGCAACTCGCGGCAGAAAAACACGCAACCCAAACTCGTCGCCCAACCGACCGTAAATCCGTGCCGTGGTGGAACGAGGAGTGCAAACGAGACGTCGCCTCACGGCAGCGGACTGAGGGGAAATTTCGGAAAAACCTCACTGTACAAAACATGGTAGAAGCCCGCAAAGCAAAACTACGCTGCCAACAAATTATTATGTCGGCCAAGAAACACAGCTGGCAACTCTACTCCAACACATTCAACCGATTCACCCCTATCTCCAAAATCTGGACTCAAGTACGCTCCTTGTCCAATGGCAGAGCCCCACACCGCACATTCCCACAGCTGACAATTAACCTACAGCGCATAACAGAGCCCACAGCCGTCGCGGAACACTTCGCCACTTATTACTCTGACATCTCATCCAACACTCAATACTCACAGCACACCACCTCATTCCTTCGCGACACTCTTGCCATTTGCCACTTCAACTCAGACAACTCAGAACCCTACAACGCCCCCTTTACCCCCTATTAACTAAATTTATCCCTCTCAAAGGTATCCAGTAGAGCTCCTGGACCTGATCACTTGACATATCTCTTCCTTCAAAATCTTTCTGACTCTGATAAAGATAACCTCCTCTCGGCACTAAATCAATTATGAACTGACGACACTTTTCCACCCTCTTGGTCTACTGGTATTATCATCCCCATACCTAAGCCATCCAAACCTCGACATCCCCCCTCTAGCTATCGTCCTATCTCTCTCACTAGTTGTGCTTGTAAAATTTTTGAGCGCATGGTCAATGGACGAATCAGAGTCTATCTCGAAAACAACAAAATTATATCCCCCTTTCAGAGCGGCTTCCGACCAAGGCGAAACACCGCTGACATCCTAATCGAAAGTGTTGATTCAATCCAGCGTGGTTACGTGAGAAAAAAAATCCGAAACCATCGCCCTTTTTTGGACCTAAAATCCGCGTGTAATAAAGTACAGTTTTGCCCTTCGAATTAAATTAAATTAAATTGTTCGATTCTGTCTCGTTCGCCGAGTTCGCCTGTAAGAGACACTTCTGAGGTACATCGGGCCATGTTTTGCACAAAATTGTTCCCGTTGGTTCGTGAAAATAAGGGAATGTGCGGAATTGTGGGACAGGAGCAAATTACCTACCCACCCACTTAGGTATGTACGATAAGTGGGAGGTACTAGAGCCGAAAGCCGAACGATGAAGTCTGTTAGTGACCAGTGGGCTCTTACTGGGCTTTGATGTGATGCTTAGTCAGCTCTGTAGATTCCATGCATTCACTGATGTTTCCAGGACGGACATATCAGTCCAGCCAACAAAGAAATAGCCTGATTTGGAACAAACCTGTTCTTCAATCTCAAATTATGCAAAACCTAGTTGCATTTTATGAAACAGTGTTGCTCTGAGCTAATGCTTACGCACCTACCTAGTTTGGGACCTACTAGCTTTCCAAATCGAAGGAAATTGAACATTTGTGAGAATTATTATTTACTTGGCTGTACCAAGCAACTGAAACCCAAATTTTCCAGTTTGCACAAAGCATGCAATTTGGATAAATATATAGAAGAAGCCCCTAGGGCAAGTTTGCTTTTGTTCTTGTTATTCCAGTGTCTTGATATTATTTGAAATAATTTGAAATTCATATGTTTGGGAAATTAAAACTGTTACATCAGCACTTCAAGTTGTACTTATATCTCAATAAGCAGTCATTTTATGAAGAAAAGAAGGTATTGTTGTGCTTTAAGGTGGTAACAAGACAAGCTTTTACACACATTTTCCTCAATAACGCAAAAAAATGGGTTAGGTTTGGTTAGGTTAGGTTAGTTTAGTTTTTTTTTAAAGATTGTTTTTTTACTCAATTTTTGTACACTTGTAAATTATTTGTTCTTCAAAAGCCGCTCATGTTAGGTTAGGTTAGGATCGTCTGTTTTTTTCTTCAATTTCAAGTTTTCAGAATATAAACTTCTTGAAATTATTGGATTTTTTAAAATTTTTATTTCTCCAAAGTGAGGTTAGTCCAGGTTAGGTTACGTTATGTTGCATGTCCATGTAATTTTTAAGCATTTCTTTGTATGCTATGTCACCTAACTCAAAGCCTCTTTTTGATGTTATCTTGCTCACGAACTGAAAAGCAAGTATTTGCACAGAAAATGAGTGGTCACATCATCTTAGTCACATTCATAAACATTGCATTGGAATGACAAATTCCAAGAAATAATAAAACATTAATAAAACAACATGTCACCGAACACTTACAATCAGACACATACTCATATGGTGCACCAAATACACTAACCAAGGACAACATATCACAAACTATTGCACTACAAACAACATCCCACTAAGCCTCACCACTCTTCTCAACGATGAATATCCAACACTACACGAACATATCTTCCACTTTCTATCACACGCATACTGAAAGAACTGTGAAAAGAAGAAAAAGGTAAATGGGAAAAAAGAAAGAAAATATGAACAGATATGTAAAAAAAAGAAAAAAAATGAACAACAGATTCGGGACCAAAACAAAAAGAGCAGACATGTTAAAAAAGAAAAGAAAAAGTTAAAACCATTATCCCCAAACGTGTTCTACATGTGATTGCATTGTTCAAATACTCTGGCGATGTACCGACCACAACCCCCCACTACACCCCATACCCCAACTTGGCACCGCCCGGACTGGCTACTCTTCCCTACTGCATCTTCTGCCTTGTACCAGATCTACCACTTCATCTCTCTACGACAACTCCACTCAACTCTGCTCATCTCTACTCTTCTAACTGCAAGACAGTCTCAACCCTACCTCGGCACCTTTCAACAAGCCAGCTTTGCTATTCCTTTTTACGTCCAGTATTATAACTACAATGTTCCTCACACCCCTCGCTCCACATCCAATACCAGCACAGATACATATACACACCTACAAACACACCTACATACAAACACACACAGTGTAGCACACACACACACACACACACACACACACACACACGTACACACACACACGTACACACACACACACACACACCACACACACACACACACACACACACATTCGGCTACACCACCATTCATCAGACGCCGAGCTGTCGCAGTCGCTCCCGCCGAACTCTGGCCGACCACTTCAATTCTCCACTGGACCTGACTTGGCTGGGGACGGAGCTCGGTGTCGACAAACCAGAGAGCCGAGACGTTTCATTCTGTGCGTGTATCTACACCTTCTGTGAGAACAACGCGAAGTCTGCCTATCACGTATTGTATTCCGACACCGACGAGGAGGTGGTAATGAACGAGTGGCGAAACTGCTGTTCTTCTTCTCTTCTTCTACTCCTGCACGCGCCGGAACAGGATGATCGTCTCACCGGAGAACAGCGACATGTAGCTTCTCTTATCCAATAAATCTGCCGTGTGAGCGTCATTGTATCGACTCTACTCATTGATCGATCACACAATATTGGTCATCATACTGGAACATCACGCTTGGAACATCGAGCTGCATGCTTGATATGCATACGCGCAAAATGCGAGTGCCTTCGCACCATAGCCAGGCGCGTTTCAAGCACATAGCCTTACGGTGTGCCTTTAATGATCAGGTTCAGTTGACCAATTATCTGAATTTTAGGACACATTAACCAGATCACGTGCTTTTAGCGCCCAAAGCCCAAATGTTCACGTCCGTTCGGTTGTCGAGTACGGCCCCTACCAATGTTCATTGGCAGTCGATGACGTCACCCAGGCCCTGATTTGGGTTCAGCCGGCTATCACGACAGCAAGAAATGATACTTTTCCGAGTATGCTCCTGACTAGCAAGTATAGGTGATATTTGTAATCTATACGTCCTGTGAAAGCTTGTTTCATGGTATTTCTATAATAGTGGTAGGCTTTCATATGAACGTCTTATTTATTGTGAAAATGGTATTATTTAGACCATCGACATCCATCACATCCATCGACACAATTTAACTTAAGCGCGACTGCTCCGCCAGTGCTAGTTGCGCAATTGGTAGCGCGTCGGCTTAATAATTCGGAGTTACCGGGTTCAAGGTCCGGGGCGGAGGGGCTTTCGCTGGTGCTGACGGGGAATCCTTCTAATTAGCGACACCGCGTTGCGATTTTGCTTACATGGGACAAGCTTCTGCATGAAAGGAAATGAAGCACGCATATATTATACAGGGCTGGGGTTCGGCCACCTCAACCTGTGCTGTGGTTCACCACTTTTCTGTCCAACCAGCCATAGAAAGTACGTAAGGCGTTCACGGCTCAGGGCAGGGTGCAGGCCCCCGGACTGTCACTGGCATGGGAGGCGTGCGATCAGATGGCGGGGAAGGGGGCATATCCCCCTGAATTGACTAATTTGAACCTTGACCCTACGGCGGTGCATGGCAAATATTGAGTTATAAATTGACGTTTTCCCCCAGCCATCTTCCACGCCGGCCGAAATGCGTGGTGCCGCCCTGCTTCTTGAGGTATGCACACGGGTGTTGATTTATGAAATTATTGGGGGGGCACCACGCCCGCCCACTGCCTTCAATTACATGAAGGCAGTGGGCAGGCCCAAGTGGATTTGGGGGCACATTCCATAAGGTCCCATGTTAAAAGTGTTTGGCTGTGACTTCACGACACACTCAGCAGCTGAGGCCATTTAGCGTCGCCTGCGTCTCATTCTGGCAGGTTATTAGAGCTACCGCGGTAGCTCAATTGGTAGAGCATCAGACTCTTGATCGCAAGATTGTGGGTTCGAATCTCGCAACCGAAGGAATTTACCGAGTCCACCCGCGACCAATCGGCGTGAGAAGTTGGCGACGCTATATAACCTAGCGGTTGAATGCGTCGTAAAAGAACCCAAGATACTACTCGATTCTGGCAGGATGTGTGGGCACCGCGGAGGATCGAATCCCGTACCTCTGGCATGCCAGACGCTCAGCTTAACCACTGAGTCACCGGCGCCCCCTCCCCCCATGTTAAAAGTTGAAGTTATTGGGCGGGCGGGGGCAAAGCCAACATTAAGTGGGCACTTCCCCCTCAAAAGAATACAAAACAACACTCCTGGGTGTTCATATGATCAGGGTAGGTGATTGGTTATCAAAACCAATCAATTGTGTATGTTGCTGAACAGCCAAATAACTTGGCCCGCGCTGGGGTGAGTGAGAGCGATGCCAGTTCTAAGCTCGGCTCCACACCTCTCCAGACTATTCTCGGTGAGCACACGTCGCCAGGACTCCGTAAGCCTTGCTCGGACAAGGACAGACTTCGGCTATGTCCGGATCCTCGCGAAGCACTTCATGGTAATTTTGTCTGTCGAGGTGAACATGGACTCCAACACCTGGTGGAAACTTTCAATGAGTTTCGGATGTATGTTGAGCTGGTCGGATTCTTGGGCATGGTGAACACAGAACGCTGCATTCATCTCTCTGGATTGGGAGAAGGACCACATAGTGTCCCATGTTAAAAGTTGAAATCATATTGAGGGCACAGCCAACATTGGTGGGGGGGGGGGGAGCAGTGCCATTCCAAAGGCATTCAAAGATACACCGCTGGTTGCTGGCTTCCATTCTAAATTTGCAACATTTTTTGGCGGGATGGGTGCCATGGTCGAAAAGAACTATAAATTTGTAGCATATATAGTGAGTCATTTAATTTAGATGAATGGATGAGTGTTAATGGATTTTAAGAAAAAGTGTTCAAATATCATGCTGATGAATGTGAACAACTTGATGTGACCCTTCAATTCTGTCAGAAGTGCTTCTTCTCATTTGGCAAGGAAAAAATGTCATAAAGGAGCTTTGAGTGAGGTAATATACAATGAAAAACAATTTATATTATTGCAGCTTAGCTTCGACACAATCATTGTTACACACAATCATTGCCTCTTTCAAGGACAAATCAGTCAGCTAGGTTAGGTTAGGTTTGGTAAATATGCATAAGAAGTCCCTAAGCTAATGTTTGGTTAACACGCGCCCTGGAGGGCCTCTGAGAATTACGCGCACTGGAGGGGGGGGGGCGGATTCCGCCCCCCCCCCAAGATCTCGGCTCCTAGTAAAGCTGGAGGAACGAAATTCGCAGGGTGGATGGGCACGGTAGTGAACTCTATTGTGTGCAATTTTCGTGACCTTAGGTCAATATCTTCAAGGTCAAATGAGGTCAGATTGGCAAAATTTTCCGGTTTTGCGTGGCTTTGCTTGTCATCGTTATGGATCGCTGTGATTGTGTTTAAATGCTCAAAAATGGGCATCAATGATGTTTTGGACATTACCAATGATGCAATGCAGATGCTAGACCCAACATTTGACCTCAGGTCACCTATATAGCACCACTTTATCAGGTCAGTTACCTGTTCCAGTTACCGGAACCGGCCGCCCGCCCGACTGCTCCGTCGGGCAGCTCGGAGCAATCGGCTTCGTGAAGAAGGAAGTGAAGTACATGAATAAAGTATGGAAGCGCAATGACAAACAGCACAAATGACAACCAGCAGTGCATTTATGGCAACATTCCAGTTGATCAAGTTTGGTTCCATTAACCTGTCATGAACTTGACCTGACTTGACCTTGGTGACCTAACATGACCTTGAAACTATACAGCATATCAATATGCATCAAACAAGTAGCTAGTGTTGCCTAGAACACTTCCCTTTTGTCAGTATACTGGAAGCGCATCAGCGCCGATTTTTGTGGTCTGGCGTTATAACATTGTTTTGAATTTAGCGGCCCCTAACTCGAAAAATCTTCGGCCGATTTTCATTTTTCGTGCTTTAAACGACGCGCCGTTCATTTCTAAGCAGGTACACCGAAAATCTCGTATATCGACCGGTAAAATTTGCAGTTATTTGCGAAAAACCGGAGGGGTGGGCGGATTTCGCCCCCCCCCCCTCCAGTGCGCGTGTTAAAACATGTCATAAAGTCATAAAGTCATTAGACATAAAGACATAAAAGATCAGTGCAACTATGAGCCACAAGGGCCCTTCTTGGTTGCACTCTGTACACTGAACCAGTTGTCCACCAAATGTGTGGATCAACTCTCCCTGGAATACAGAAAAACAAGCCCCCTATTCTTATAATGATTGTCTATGCTGTTCTTAAAGATGTTCAGTGTGTTGCTACTGACAATGGTTTCTGGCAGCTGGTTCCAGTGTTCTACTACCTTGTTGGTGAAGAAGGACTGTCTTAACCTTGTCCTGCTGTGATTAACTTTAATTTTGAATTGATGACCTCTAATTGCAAATCATAAAGTGTTAAGGCTTAATAAGAGCCACAGGGGCCCATCTGGGTTAAGCCTTTCTGGAAAAGGTACTAGAAATGTACATACTCTACCCCAATCGATACCTTATCTCAAGTTCCTAGGAAGCTATATATCCCAGCCTATCTAGCACCATTCACTTGCTATTGCATAACATACTCAACAATTACAAACTCCTCCCATCATACCGATTGTGCTACCATAGACAATCTCATCAGTATCACATTCCGAAGGAAGGTGCTGAATCCACTGCTAGGCACACCCTATATAATGTAGAGAAGTTCTTTCCATGCCCCTACTTGGTACTTCGATTTATGTCGGGGGGCAAAACTTCTTTTGGCTACGTGAATAGTCTATGGACCTCGACGTTGGCGATAAACTCCCGGGTATAGGTTCAATGGCTCTGTATCTCAATCTCCGAGCTATGATCCAAACATCTTGACAGGCACCACAAATCCAGTACTTTATCTTTCAACTGGCATATTGACCGGTCTTGATACGTGCTACAACTCCCATATCAAAGGAACACATGTCAGCGATTCTGCAGCGATTCTCAGACAGAATCATCAGACGTACCTCTGACGACTGGCCTGACAGCCAGTCGCCTTCGCTGGAGGGCCAAGCCCCCAACCGCTCGCGTCGACTGCCCGATGACAAGTGAGAGAGAGCTCTATATCTTCTAACCAACCTAACTGACTGTCGCTCTCGACTATATACAATGTCGGCCACTACCTGCTCCCGGTCTGGTGGCTCCTCCCACGACGATCGCCATAGGTCCAGATGGGGGCAGAAACTGGTATGTCGGCCTTATCTACTCTAGATACAGAGGCGCCGTTTGGTCAGCGGACGTCGGCTCGGGTATCAGCATAACCCATAACATTTGATAAGCATTTCCTGCCTGCAGTTGACAGTGGCATTCCGAAGCTGTCTAGTCAGGATGCAGAGTCGTCGTCGGTGGCTCAGGTATCGGCCGTAAGTCATAACATGCAAACGGTATAGTTATACCGAACGGCATAGTTATATCTAACATTGTTACAATAAAGTTATAAAGCGTTTAGACTTAATAAGAGACCCAAGGGCCCATCCAGTTAAGTCGGTAAATGGAAGCTAATACAAGCCTGGTAAAAAGACCCTCCCAACCATCCCACATCCTGAAGAAACCAGTCCTCCAACATCCCACACACCCATCAATGCCTATATACCCCAGCTATCCAGCCCTGCTCCCCTGATCTCTCCCAACACACATGGATTGAATGCCCTACCAATAACCCCCAAACCGCATCCATGCCCGCTTAAAGCGGTCCGTGCCGTGCACACTTACTTAACATAAATATCACCCCATCCATCACAAATTAGAACTCAAAAACAAGATTTTCCTGCCTAAACAATTTATCCACCCTACTTTTAAATACATTCAATGAGGAACTCCCCACAACATCAGCAGGCAGCCCATTCCACTGATGAACAACCCTTTGACTGAAGACCGGATGTCGGTTGTCATCCATTTAACACTACCCTTTGTTTCCTTCTTCCCCTTAACCATGCTTCAATCCAACCTATAACTTTTCCAACAATTCCATGTTGCTGTAGTTGATGAATTAGCCTCCCATGTGGAACTTTATCAAAAGCTTTGCTAAAGTCCAAGTACACAACATCCATCCTGCTTTGATTGTCTACTTCTTTAGTAACATACTCCATGAACTCCAAAAGGTTAGTTAAACAAGACCTTCGAGATCGAAATCCATGTTGACTATCCCTTAAAAGATTGTGCCTATCAAGATGAATCTGAACATTCTGTTTAACCAGATTTTCTAGTACCTTGCAAACTATTAAGGTCAAACTGACTGGCCTGTAGTCCCCTACACACTTCATACTTCCCTTTTTGAAAACTGGTACTACATTTGCATTTCTCCAATCTTCAGGCACTTCAGAATATTCCATAGACCGCCTGAAAATTATACCTAGGGGAACTGCTAAAGCTTTAGCACACTACTAAAACTACTGTCAAAAATACAACGTAACGAAGCTGTCTGGGAGGAGAGAGCTACTCGATTTGTCGTTCTTTCACGGGCTGCTGAACGGCCGCTGCGAGAGTCCGCTCCTCCTAGGCAGGTTTCCGCTCCGCGTCGCGTCTCGTCGGACCAGAATCGTCGACCTGTTTGCGGTGCCCCGTGCCCGCGTCAACGCTATTGCAACCAGCCTGTTCTCCCGCTTACCCCGAGCTGCGAACGCATTAACCGCCGTACAGCCAGCACTGGATATGTTTCGGGACTCCAGACGCACTATGTTTGCATTCCTACATGCAACTGCTGTAAGGTGATTGTAGTGTTTCGTCACACATCTGTACGAGATCTTAGCATAAACATTCTCACCTCTTTCATCAGGCCATAATTATATATCGTACATGTTCATTTTTTACTGTATTGTTTTTAACCAGTCACCATTTTACCATTCTGAAATAGAGTGTCACGAGTGGGCGGCGTGTGTGAGTGTATGTATGAGGACCACCATAATTGGGGCACTGGTCCTGTGTGTGGCAAACCGAATAAATAAATAAATAAATAAAATAAAACCATAGCATATATATCATCTGGTACAGAAGCCTTATTAGGTTTTATATTCTGCAACAGCTTTTCTACAGCTTCTGTAGTTAATGTACGATACTCAAACCTATCAACTGTCATGGCATACGATTCAGTTGTTTCTATTCTACCAGAATTATCTTTAGTAAAGACTGATGAGAATTCCTTGCTTAGGGATTCCACAATATCACAATCATCAACCACTAATTCCCCATCTACCTCCAGTGGTCCTACACTACACTTTTTAGCCTTAAATTTGTAGAAACTAAAGAATCTCTTAGTACCTGTTGTTCTCGTGTTTACTGATGTGATTTGAAGGAATTTGATATATGTTTGTTGATGAGAAATGAAAAATGTTTGATGTATCAGCTGTTTAAGGTAATGTGCTGATATCTAATACAGTAATTTGACAAAGAAAATAATATTAATATCATTCAAATATCATTTTTTGAAACACTAGAAAACCAACTTTTTGACAATGCAGGTACTTGTTATCACCCACCCATAAAAATATGGGATGTGTAAGGAAAATGGATATTGGGTGACTAACAAAGAATCCTGATGTTAGATTACAACTAAAAATATCCCAACTGAATCTAACCTAACCTACTGATGTTAGATAGCTTATAACTTACTGATGTTTAATCATCTAAAACCTCTCATGTTGCATGTTACATGTGATTTCCCAACGAAATGGTACAGGTATTGTACCTAAATTGTACCATTGTACCAATCATACACTGTACATTCATTGACCATGTGACCTGAAAATCCAGTTACTGGAAATACATATATTGCATACTTGGCTGAAGCTTTCAACATTACCGCATATAGGAAGTGATAGCTATCATTCCACTGCAATACCATACCTGATGAATAAGGATAATAAAGGAACATACATATATATATATATATATATATATATATATATATATATATATATATATATATATATAAAAATATATATATATATATATATATATATATATATATATATATATATATATATATATATATATATATATATATATATATATATATATATATATATATATATATATATATATATATATATATATATATATATATATATATATATATATATATATATATATATATATATATATATAAATATATATATATTATATCTATATATATATATATATATATATATATATATATATATATATATATATATATATATATATATATAGGTATGTATATATAGTACTAAACCTGGTATTGGTTTCTCATGCTTGACTGTCTATCCTGTCTTTTTCATATCTTTCACTATTCCCAAGTAGCCTTGTTCTTCAGATGGTAGTGAGCACTCCTAATTTGAAATGCATTTTTTTTAAACTTCGGCTCCTCCCACGACTCCATGCAGCTAAGCATAGGCTTGTTGCTGTGTGGAGTGTGGGAGGAATTATGGTTTGGTGTTTTCAACTTTTATATATAGTTCAGCGCGCGCACACACACACATGCCAGCACCCCTGCACACACATACACACACAAACACACATACATACACGTGTGTACTCCCCTGGTATCCAACAGATGTAGTGAATGCATAAGTCATTTAATATCTGGTCAAGAAGTATGTCTTAATGTGATTTTTTAGAACACTCTTATAATTTGGTATCTATGTATGCAGAAAACGTTTTGCTATGATAGTATTCCAAAGCTTGGGTCCAAAACAATCAAATTATTTATTTATTTATTTGTTTATTTCACGATACATGCCCTCCACGTATAGTGGCTGTTATGGACACCTATAACACATGTTGTGATCCCAAAGGCAAGCAATTACCAAACTGTGCATAAGTTAGTGTGTGGCACAGTATGTATGTACATGATTACACATAGCATAACAGAAACAATATGATAATTGATATAAGACCAACGCACATGCTGAGTTGGCATTAATTATCAGATTGGAGCCAGAACGGAAAGTTGACAGACATAAGTTGACATCAATGGCATCAATGACATGATGACAAAGTTGGCACTGTATACGGCCTTAATTGACATAAATTGTTTGAGATGCACGTTCTCCAGCAATATCAACCACGGCCAGATTTTGCTAAGTTAATTCAAAGGATGGTGCTTTTCGTTTCAAAGTCACTGGCACGGGGAGAAACAAAACAATGAAAACCTTGAATCTTCAAGGAATGTTTTACAAACGGCGAGGAAACAAGTCGTGAGAATAGCGCCATAATAGTGTGAAAATGAAAACACGATATTCAGTAGATTTATCAGTATAGTCCAAAACTGGAATATAATTCAGCAGTATTTTGGAATAAAAGGCACTTCTGGTATGTGACGTCACGTGGCTTCGGTTTTATCTAGCTTAAACCAAATATGCCAGATTTGTGGACCTTCGAGTACATGTTGTCTCTAGTTATTTTGGTCGAGTTGGCTAGCGTGGTTTAGAGAGGTCCGGTAATTGCACACCGTGCTGAATTTAAACGCATACATCATCTCTTTCTGGTGGCTTGGCTCCTGCTTTCAAAATAAATACTGCCATATGTACAACAAGTACCTTCTGAAACATTTCGAAACGGCACCCATCAGGGAAACGTTTACGCATACAGATCTTGTTCCCCGACTTGCTACACCAACGTATTGGCAGTGGTCACGTAGCCTCTTTGCTTAGTTCGTATGAGACAAAGGCATACAATAACCTTATGCTCATATTAAAGCAAAGAAATACATAAAAATCACACTGTATATATTTCGGCCACGGGTCTTCCCAGGGGGGGGGGGGGGGGGGGGGGGTGCGCTCCAGCATTGCAGTCCAATAAAAAAAGGGAGACGCTTGAGCCGACCAATCAGCGTTTGACGACCTCCGTCGGTCGTGGCAATGGTAAACAAAACATTTTGTCTTCAGTGCGGCGAAACCGGTGACATCCACACAAATATCAATTTTTCCCCTTGTTAGCGGTACCATTGTGATAAAGTAGTATTAAAGATCAAGATTAAAGTAGCAAGAATGCCTTTGTAGAAAATTAGCACGAACAATGGAACAATACATGAATAATAGCTTCCACAAGTTTTGCCCTACGGCCATTACTATTGCCACGATCGGCGGAGGTCGTCAAACGCTGATTGGTCGGCTCAAGTTTATATAATTGATGGTCCTCTCAAGCGTCTCCCTTTCTGGGAAGCGGAACGTTCTACCTGGTGTTCTATAGCCTTGGGTCTTCCTCAACAGTGAACATTTTGCTACAAAAGCAACAAAAACACACACGCCAAGTGCACCTCGTGACACCGAACCGTGAATCGCCTTCATTTTACATATCACAATATCTGCGTATTCGTAAAATACATATACACATTAACATAACCCCACATCAAGGTGTATGATCCGTGTGTGTGTGCATGTGTCAATTTGCGACCCAGGTGTGTGTGCGTGTCTGTGTGTGGATGCGGTTATGTGTTACATATGTGCTTGCCTTAGACGGTGTATGGAACCGGTTTTATCAGGGTCCAGGATGTCGTCATTGTGTTTAATGACGGCTTTTTGTTCATAATCTCTATCGATTCGCTGATTTTGAGCTCTGCTACATCTTTGCAGACTTGCAGAATGGATATGCTGAGTGATTTAGAGTGGAAAATGCTGCTCGCGTGAGTGATTTTAAAGTGTTCGCCAAATGGGATGTTAGTGGTTTTATCTTAGCGTCTCTTAAGTGCTCATTAAATCTGTCCCTAACCATGCGTTTTGTTTTCCCTATATACGTGATGTCCAATGGTCGGCATAGCTGGCATGTTATCAGGTAGACGGTGTTCCGTGTGTGGCATCTGCCTTGAAGTCCTGCCAGACAGCAATGACACTTTTTGCTCCCAGCAGGACATGGGTGTCTGTTGAGAGCGGACTTGGTCAGAGTTTCTAAAAGTGTTTTGCCTCTCTGCCATGCTACACGTAGTGATAGTTTTGAGGTTTTGATTGCCGCCGTTATTTTTTTTGGTGAGCTTATCATCTATGTAGGGGAGGCTGACGAAAGTTGCGTTGTCTTTGGGGTCCGAACGTCGCGTTTGTGTCTGTGTATTTCTCACGGGGTGTGTTACCTGAAACCTGGCTCTTTTGATCATGTGGGGTGGATAGTTGTTGGCCAGAAACAAAGTTTCGCTTTTTTGCATGCCTCGGTTTCGGGCATCACCATTAGAACCGAGACGCTTGGCTCTCAATGTCTGTGCATACAAAACTGCTCTTTTTGTCCGTATGGGGTGTGCCGAGAAAACTGGAAGGATTATAGGCGCCGCCATCGGTTTCATGTATAGCTCGGT
The DNA here is from genome assembly GCA_034440615.1 of Ashinkailepas kermadecensis. Lineage (NCBI taxonomy): Eukaryota > Metazoa > Arthropoda > Thecostraca > Neolepadidae > Ashinkailepas > Ashinkailepas kermadecensis. The sequence continues at coordinate 406,430 of JAOTOM010004744.1, read as the reverse complement.
TGTGTAAGAATCGTCCTTGTTGATGGTCAGAAGTGTACCCAGGAGAGGTACTTGTTGTTTACCGGAATGGTCTGCACTCCATGGAAAATCTTATGGCGGGATGGAAGTTGTTGAGGAAATTAAAATAATCATCGAGTGCATTTGATCCGTGTGTCCAAATACCCAGGCCATCATCAATGTAGCGCATATATGTTATGGGGTGGTGTTGTTTTGATGTCAGGAGGAGTGTCTCAACTGCGTTCATGAATATGATGGCCAGTGGTGGAGCAATCCGACTCCCCATAGCCATGCCCTTTTGCTGACGGTAATATCGGTCCCCGAATCTCACAAAGTTATTATTCAAGCAATGTTTCAAGATATTTTCTATGTCTGTTAGACCTAGTCCAAACATGTTTATCTCATCGCTATGCAAGCGCAGGAGATCTATTGTGGCCGAGATCGCTTCATCCGTAGGCATATTGCCGTATAAGTTAGCTACTTATCAAACAATTAGTTCGTATTCTCTGATGAGACACTTTTGGCATACTGGCACCTCTCGGCATACTCGCACATTTGGTGCGCCTCTGCCGCGGTAATTACCGTCAAAGGTAGTTTCTTAACCTGCCTTCCCTAGATTTGCAATCGCATCTTTTTAAGCCTCTTTTCAATGATTTCCCCCAGCAAATTAATCACTCTCGGTCTGATGTATGAAACTTTGCTCGTAGGGAAAGTGGTAGTGGTATCGAAGTGAACCAGATCACATTGGCATATTACGTAAGTATGTTGCAGTGCCAGTAGCAAGGCAATCTCTCACCAAGAGGCCGAGACCCTTATTTTCGGGGCTTATTTTAAAATTGAATGGGGAAAATGACAAATTGACATTATCAGGGTACCAAACCAGGGGAGTTGGGACCTCCAACCCCCCCCGACCCACCCGGGATCTCCAGCCATGGCCAGCGGCCAGCGTTGTTAGCAACGCTGTTGCGCTGTAGCAGCGCAACCATTGTTCATTATTTTACGTCCGGTATTGTGTGTTTCTGTTATATATGACGACATCCGAAAATTGGGTACTGCCGGTAGATGGTGGATGCATCCTTTGCCGCACCAGCAGAGGATCAGCTTAATCGGAACATTCGCCGCGAATACACAGGGATGCGAATCCTCTAAGCCTTCTAAATCTGCTAAGCCCCACGAACCGAACCGAATCGGATCAGCGTCAGTCCCAGCGGCACAGCTTTAGTTGAAGTGTAACCGGTCGTCTGGGCGGAAAGAGCCAATGGGTAGCCGGAAGTTCATCCGGTTGTCAGCCGAATTTGTCACATCTCGGACGTGCGAGCTGGACTATGCGGGTGGTTGCGAGCCGGACTCGGGATTCAAACCCGCGTCGCAGCGCGGCGTGTTGACCAGCTCGACCGGTCACCATCAGGCGGTGCCACGGTGCTGCTGCTCTCGATCCAGTGGAACTGGTGCAGACCTGGTGCAGAGGTATCAGCGACACTGCCGTCACCGGACAGCACGAAATCTGGGGAAAAATGTTCGTCACAGGTCGGTATCCGAGCATATGATGTTCCCGGGGAAGTGGAGAGTCAGGTGGTGTTTGCCCGTGTGCCTCGCACAGCTCGAGTGACATTGGCGGTCGACGGTAGAGCAGCGGGGTTTTCAGCGGGGTTTTCCCGCGGCAGTCTGGCGCCGACGCTTCGCAGAACATCCAGCCTCTCTACTGACGATCTTTTCCGCCAGTGACGCATTCAACGGGCCGGCCTGGAATTCAGCGGACCGTGCCGAGGCCGACCAACATACCACACTGAGGCCGACCAAGATACCACACTGAGGCCGACCAACATACCACACTGAGGCCGACCAAGATACCACACTGAGGCCGACCAAGATACCACACTGAGGCCGACCAAGATACCACACTGAGGCCGACCAACATACCACACTGAGGCCGACCAAGATACCACGCTGAGGATGACCAACATACCACACTGAGACCGACCAACATACCACACTGAGGCCGACCAAGATACCACACTGAGGCCGACCAACATACCACACTGAGGCCGACCAAGATACCACACTGAGGCCGACCAAGATACCACACTGAAGCCGACCAACATACCACACTGAGGCCGACCAACATACCACACTGAGGCCGACCAAGATACCACACTGAGGCCGACCAACATACCACACTGAGGCCGACCAAGATACCACACTGAGGCCGACCAACATACCACACTGAGGACGACCAAGATACCACACTGAGGCCGACCAACATACTACACTGAGGCCGACCAAGATACCACACTGAAGCCGACCAACATACCACACTGAGGCCGACCAACATACCACACTGAGGCCGACCAAGATACCACACTGAGGCCGACCAACATACCACACTGAGGACGACCAAGATACCACACTGAGGCCGACCAAGATACCACACTGAGGCCGACCAACATACCACACTGAGGACGACCAAGATACCACACTGAGGCCGACCAACATACCACACTGAGGCCGACCAACATACCACACTGAGGCCGACCAACATACCACACTGAGGACGACCAACATACCACACTGAGGACGACCAACATACCACACTGAGGCCGACCAAGATACCACACTGAAGCCGACCAACATACACTGAAACCAAAATTGACGAACGTGACTAAGTCAACGTTGGTAGTCATTTTGTCCAAACGCAAAAACCAAGGCAATACCAAGGGAACTAATGCTAAAACTAAGGGAACTATGGCTAAAACTAAGGCTTCGACTAACTGAACTAACATTGTGTACTAATATGACTAACCAAGTGAACTAATATAACCAGCTATGAAAACCAACATAACTAACTAGGACTACTACCAGGACTAACCAAGTTCACTAAGGCTACGAGCCAATGGTACTAAGGAAACATTGAAGGGTATAAAGGTAACTAACCCCGGGTACTAAGGCGACTAACCAAGGATAATAAGGTATTAACCGAGGCGACCAACGTAACCAACAGGTAGACAGCCTGGACCGACTAAAGCAATAACGTAAATACTAAGGCGAACAACCCAGGGTACTAATACGATTAACCATGTATGCTAATGACACTAACGAAGAAAAGTACGATAACCAACGACGAGTACCAACACATATACTAGTATGACTAACCATGAGTACAACCAGTAATAACGAAAAATACGGTGACTAACAAAGGCAAATTATGCGACAATCAACGTGGGCGATTCGGAGTAAGGGATGGATAGGAGGTCCGGTTATGGGCTGGTAGGGTTACAACCCATCTTCGAGGTTGCTTAATCCCACCAAGCACTTGGAACCGATTTTCCAAGACCTCAGAAGTGAGATCTCTTCTTACCCGTGGCAGCAGCGACGGCCGGAGATGTTTCCGATGCTGTTGATATTAGGCGACATCTGCTGTCGAAACACTGCAGGCGGCGCCAAATCCAAGCCATGCACGTTTCAGTAAGGCCCACGTCCACCAGGCCATGCACGTCTCAGCAAAGCCTACATTGCAGCCATATTCTTCCTCATTGTGGCGGACCGTGGGAGGGGGTTACGATACCATGCCCCCAAGAGGTTTGATTGCAGTAGGTAAGTGACATTCTCCTGTACGGAAAATGCATTCTAAAGTTTGTTTTTCATTTAGTTCTTAGGGAGAAAGCTATGTTTTGATTTAGTTCGAAGGTGAAAATAAATTGAAACCCGAAGGGTTTTTCATAATCGGTTGATTTTTGTTTTGTGGGGAGGGGGGACTTGATCCCTCCACCAGCCACCACTGAAGCGCGTGTTTGGATCTGCCACTGGTACTTGATGTACCGGTAGCCAATGCATGGCTTGCCATATTTTCCCTGCAAGGACTTCTATCGGTTCTATGAATATCTGCTAGTGTTACGTGGTTTAGCCGTTCATCGGTGTGCCATGTAATTGGACACGTAAGAGGCAGGTGCAACTGTAGCAAGGTTACTACTGATTGGAGACATACGAACAATATCGATAAGTATAGGGAAAATAAGCAAAACGTTCGCTACCTGTCACGTGATCAGTGCACTATACGTTCGCACTCGTCATTATTGGTAAAGCACCGCCGAAGTGGAATTCAAGAAGCCTCAACTGAAGTATATTTATATGGGCGGCGATTAAGCAATATGTACATGCGAACATATAGTAGGAGGTTCGCAGAGTGTGACAAAGGTTAACAAAAGCCTTCATACAATTTTGCAAGACTACATACAGTATGTCAGGTTGGTTTTCATTTGCTTCCGTATCACTTCTGCCGCAGAAGTATGCGCCGTGGCCCGGCGTGCAAACGTCGATCTCCCAATAGCCACAGTCAAAAAGTAGCAAGTGTATTCTATGAAAAATAAAACGGATGTTAAACAACTGTGCCGAAATGACCTATCCATGCCATCACATGTCAAAAAGGTTAGAACGGGCTCGATGGCTTCAAACTCTGATCTGATTCAAACCTATGTTGAATAGCAATGCCATTCAAAACAATGTCGAATAGCAATGTTTGCATGCTGAATGACAATACGATGACTCTAGACTAGAATATCACACGATTAGCACAGCCTTCGGAGCCTCATGCGACTCCTTGCATGACAACCCACACGTCAGTCAAACAGAGAACCTGGATAATCACACAAACAAAACCGAGACAACATTCTTTCGAGATCGCAGACGCCCCCGCCCTCTCTTCGGCTGGCGACCTATGCGAGGGAAGAGAGCGCCGAGTGTGGACAGCGGCTGAGGGATGCTAGCAAGTTTAGCACTTTTCCCACTTCTCTATGTCCCTGACGATTGATTTATCTGGGTCCATCTCGCAATGGACGTTCATGATCTTCGTTCGAATGAACCGGCTTGTGTTTCTCACCGACCTCGCCGTTTTTTGGTGCAGGACGTAGTGAGACACGCACCATAAGCCGACCGCTCCTTCCAGTTTCGCTGCCCGGACTACATGTTCCCCTTCAACGGCTACACTCCATCCGTCTTCCTCCTCGATAATGTGCGGGTATGGTGGATGGCCCTCGCTGAGGACCGTGCCCTCCTCCCCCATCACACGCAGGAGCAAGTTCATGGCGTTGTCTGCGAAAATAGCATCAGTCAAATAATGTAGCAAACTAAAGTTGAATTTTGCTTATTATGGAAAATGATCAAGGTGCCAAAGCAAAGTTATCGGAACAGGGGAGAACAAGGATCGCATACCAGTTGCTCAGAGAACGACTGAGAAAGAACATCCATGCTTATGTTGCGTAGGAGGTCTTCCAAAGTACAAGCGATCACATTGTCTTGTTTCCAAATGTTCTAACGTAATAACAAAAGCTTAGGGAATAAAGCAAAATAGCATTCAAGGACCCAAAAGGTGCACGAATGCCACTTTTCATGTCAAATGAAGCATGTTACAAACATACGTTTTTAAAGAGAATGTACTCCCAATAGTGGAAGAATAACTTTGTGTGTCGAGGTTAACCCGGGAACGGCCGCTGATCGGCCGACCCTCTCCCTCAAGAGGAAATTTGGTCCCCTACTCTTTTCCAGATTAGGCCCGTATAAAAAATGGGTTTCTCTGCGTTGGATAGCTGCATCTCTCTGCGTGAGAAGCCATAGGTTCAGTCATGAAGTGAAGGCTGAACATCATACCTCTAATAGCTATGCTAAGAGACAAGGTCTGGATTTCGGTTCTCCGCTGACTAATTTTTGTAATGTCTCTGCCCCCTCCCCACCGCTACATTTCTAGTTTTCGGAGATTCCAGTTCCAAATTATGTATCATTAGAAAGGTCTCGTAGAGATGTGAAACAAATTTATTTTTCAATTTTTTTTCTTTTTTTTTATGGTGGCAATAGAAGGAATTATTTTTTTTTTTTTTTCCCCTTTTATTAACAAAACCAAATCTTATAAATAGATAAAAATAAAAAATAAACCAAATTCCCCACTTTTTGGCTGTGTTGATTTATAAAAAATTTTAAAAAAACCCCCAGCCCGCCACCCCCCCCCCCTTTTCCACCCTTTCCCCCCTAGTTTTTAAAACCATTCCCCCCTAGGGGGGAGTGGGGGGGGGAACTGGGCCATTTGTACTTCCCTTTTGGGTTATATAATGGGTTTTATATCTTCCCCTTTTCCCCCCGCGCGAGGCATGAGTTTGTGACTGGTGTCGATATTTCTCAGTTCCTCATAGTGCTCACATTTCCTAATATTTCTGATGGCAGCGCATTTGGGTTTTGTTTTTTTCATATCATCACATTCAGTTACTACAGCATGACATATGTCTTTCATTTTACTCACTATGCTTTGAGATATGGTTTTAGGAACAGCCTTAGCTTGCAGAGACATAATGAAGTCTGCCACATCAATGGAGCTGCTTTTGTGGATTGTTCTGATGACTTCTGTTCCAAGAGGGTTGGTGTCACTGTTGAACAATCTGCAGTATCTATGCCACTTCCACTATGGTCACCATCATTGCTTTCTGGTTCAAGTTCAAATTCTGACAATGTTTTTTTCATCCCTCCTTTCCACCATTTCATGCCAACAATAATGTTTTCTGAATAGGTCGACTCTTCGACATATACGTGAACATTTGTCACATGCCAAATATAATCTTGGGTCACCTTCACGTGCTCTTGAATGCTTGCAATATTTGTGTCCGTCATGAAACTCGATATTACAAAGCAAACACTGAAGCATGTTGATTCCCTGAAATTCAAGATTGTGAACGTCTAGTAGGTACTTTAATAAAAGGAAGAAATATAGTCCGAATCCTTGCTGGGGTGGCTTATGGACCATGGTTATATTGCTGAGCAGAGCTTGCTGTGTGAACCTTGGCCCTTCCACCCGATCTGTAAAATCCAGTTTAACGGCAGAATTTCGACTGAGTTTAACTTTCCACCAATGCACCGACACGGTAGCTCGTCCCTGGCCTTATCGCACCAGTTGCCAACTGACCCTCCCGATCGGGGCTAAATGCGAGCGCGTGCAGCGACTCGAACCCCATCTTGCCAGGACAGGAGAGACCAATGCACGCCAGCGCTCTAGCCAATTGAGCTATCGGGGCAGCTACTTTGCGATAAATGGTGCAAAAAAAAACAACAACAGAAATTATTCTGATGTACTTTGTTTTTGTGTGTGTTTTTGTGGGGGGGGAGGACACATTAATAACTAACGGCAAAAATATCGCAATGTAGCAATTAAAAAAATCACAATCACAACCAGAGTATCAAGAGCTCCTGTGTAGCAAACAGCAGTGAACAAAGAAGGCCATGTGGGAAAGTGGCAGATGTAGTGCAGCACAGGGCTGGAGAAAGTAGGAACAGAAGAAAATCCGATAGGATGAGTGTTAACCTCGCTGGCAATGCAAGGAGCAATAAGCTTGGATCAATGGATATTTAATTAAATGCAGGGAATGTCGGGAATAAAATCGAGCTTACTATGGCCAGAAAATGACACAACCAGCGCTTCACGGCTGCATGATCAGTGAAAAGATGGATTTGGACTGCATTACTGAAGTATGTACTCATGGAACTATTCATGGTGATAGCTTACAGGAGCTTGCATTGGCAGGACATATCATTTGCTTACCACAGGCAATCTAAAATAGGGGGGAATTCTAGCAGCTGGTAGACAGCCATGTTAAACCAGTAGGTAGAAAGAATTTCAATATCATACAAATTTCAGTCTCATTTACAAAGGAAGGGAAATTGTCGCATCAGCTTACTGATACTCAGAAACACGTTTCAACAATATCTTTTTCTCAAAGTGCCATATTGGAACAAAAATACAAATTTCCTGCCTAACCTCTTCTTAAAGAACAATTTTTACCACCTTAAAAATAAAGAAAATCCAGGCAAAATACCTTAACCTACCTTAAATTAGCCTAACGACTGTGTTTGATTGATGGAGGTAAAAGGTGTGCAAAACATCTTTCCCGAACAACTTAAACTGCAATTTTACCTTGCTCTTTTCTTGCTTCACTGAGGAAAAACGTGCAATTTTGTGAATGACCCAGACTGCAATAATACCTATAAATGGATGGCCAGATCATCACCATGTTAATAATCATCATTGTTTCCAGGTCTCAAATGCACCTTAAAGGAGAAATTTAACCAAAATGTCAACCACCATTTTGAGGGTAGGTACGGCACTTCCACAATGATAAATTATTCGTGAAGTAGGGTGGTATATACCACTTTCTGAACACTGAACTGACATCCTTCCCAACGGAGTATTGACATCGTACTTCGTGACGAGTCATTATATAGTCGTGATATCTAATTTCTAAGTCTCTTGTTGATAAGTATCATGCTGATGCTTACCATTGTGGATTTTGATGCACAAACATTTATTAGCACCGTTCCAGGTAGGATTGCCTGCCTATGATGTGGACTGCTATACAACATCAGTTGGTAAGGATATATATTATATATTGCTGTCACTAAAATATTTTCCCTAAATTAGGTATCTCGAAACAAAGGACAAACGCGCACATATGAGCGTGCTCTCGAATCTAAATTGTGTCTGAGGAACTTATTATGGTACGTTATATCGTTTCCGTGGCAAATTTAGACATCCTACTGGACTCATTTCGACATCTCACACCTAACGAAAACAAATTATTTTAATACTGCACTTCCAAGCCTCATGCAATAGTGCATTATGTTTTTTTATCCAGGATCAGTTGAGAATGACCACACATACGAATTTCAAATGAGTAGGTATGTGGGGCAAATTTTCAAATTAGTTTCAAATGTGTCTTTTGTGTCTTGGTGTGTCTTTGAGAGGGCACTTGCCCATCAATCTTGGCTGTGCCCTCCGAATCATGTAGACTTTTAACATGGGACACTATGTGGTATGCCTTCCAATCCATTTTGGCCCACCCATTGCCTTCATGTAGTGCGCATTCACAAACATTTTGAAAAATCTGCACCTATGATTAAGTGGGTGTTCAGTGGATTGTAGCAGCCCTTGTTTTTGCAAGTAATTGTTAATTGGCCCAAAGGTAGGCCTTGTGTATGCCCCATGCTCAGACCCAGGGAACTAAGAAGAGATTGTTCTTGAAGGTAATTATTAAATTCTTGGAATTTCTTTTCCCAACTCAATGCTTATGAATGTGATTCACATTATGTGACCACTTGTTTCCTCTGTAAATGCTCACTTTTCAGTTGGCAGGTAAAATAATACCAAAAAATGGGGCATTGAGTTGGGTAATGTAGCATTAAAGAATCATGCTATTCAACGAAAAAATGTGGCATGACCTAACGTACCTGGCCTAACATACCATGTCAAAAGATAAAAAAATAACCTAGCGCTAACCTGTTTCGTGAAGAACTTCTCGAATGTTAATTATTTAATACAAATCATACTGATCATACTAATCTCAAGGCACAATCATACTGAAACTGATTGGGTGTTAAAGCGCCAGGTTCTTCGGCAACAAGAAGGACATTGAGATTGCTCTGGAAGGTAATGGAAAGCAATATGATCTGTAATACAACACTACAACACCCTTCACCCTGCAACAGTGAGTGACTGAGGTAGGTGTCATATGACACTTACATGGCACCTATGACACCTGAAGTATCTATAGATACTTCAGTGTTGGTAATGTTGCGGAGAGCTGTGTTGAGCATAGTCGAATTGAAGATAATTATAAAAAGTAACCAAATGGTCATATTATTAAGTAAAATAGGATAAAAAATCGGTCTAATATATTTCGGGCGTGACCCTTCTTCGGAGACAATAAACATACAGAGACAATTTACGCACATGCTATATATATTAAGCCGTCTCCCAATATTGACGAAATCATAACCTATAACCCATACGAACCCAACGAACCCATAACCTATATTGGGGAAACCACACGCATGGTTAGGGACAGATACATGGAACACATCAGAGACGCAAAGAACAAAACGAAAAACACCCCTTTTGGAGAGAATTTCGCCACAAATCACCCAGAAAGCACCATCACTCCAGCAACGCTCAGCATCACAATCTTGCGGACTTGTAAAGACTTGGCAGAACTCAAAATTGCAGAATCCATTGAAATCAGGAACCAAAATTCCCCCTAAACACAATGGTAGCATCATGGACCCTTTCAAAGCCAGTTCCCTATACAGCATGACACTGTGCAGACGTCACCTGCACTCGCCGACTTCACCATGTACGCACCCACGTGTTCCCTCACTCACTTACACACTCGTTCATCCACACACGCGAACACTTCGAGAGCACTGACGTATCACGGATATGTGTATATAGAAAGGCATAGGGTATGTGTATATAGAGGGTGTCTAGGGAAACGACGAACATTTTGGCTCTGTTAGTGTCGTGTCGCATCACATGTAATTGTTACAATGCCCTTTGTTATGTTGTAATTTAAATACTTGGACGCAGATGATGATTTCGTCAATATTGGTAGACGGCTTAATATATATAGCATGTGCGTAAAATAATGTGCGTAAAATGTCTCTGCATGTTTATTGTCACCGAAGAAGGGTCACGCCCGAAATATATTGGACCGATTTTTTATCCTATTTTACTTAATAATATGAGCATTTGGTTACTTTTTATAATAATTTTCATACTTCCGTGTATCCCAATTCATTTTTACTTGGGTGTCAGATGTAACGAACCATATTCTGTTCTTGACTTGATTTTTTTTATTGAGTCTTCAAAAACAGTTCAGGCTAGCTGAGGTTATGTTTGATTTGTCATTAGAATTTTTGGAAAAAAGTGTTAGGAAATTTTCCATTAAAAAAGAACTAGTCAATTTATGCTTTAGGGTGTTTTTTTATTTCTTCAGAATGCTATGTTTATGAAGGTGACTAAGATAATGGGACCACTTATTTTCTGTGCAAATGCAACTACACAAATTGTTTAAAAAATTTGAAAAACTGTCAAGGTTAAAAAGCCTGAACTAACGTAGCCTAACCAAACGTAACCCATTTGTTTGCTTTATGGAGGCAAATGGAGGCAAATGCATGCAAAAACTTTTATTGTTACCACCTTAAAGCACAATAATACTGAAAATTTTCGATATTTTATCAGGGAAAAAAAGTCAGAAAGAGAATTTATATTTTTGTCTTCAAAAGGAACTTAGGTTAGGTTAGGTTTCTTGCTTAAGTTTGAGAGTTTTCAGAAAATGAATTTTTATACATAAAAAACAATAATTGGTTTTCCTCCAAAGGTATGCTATGTTAAGTTAGGTAGGGTATGCTGTTACCTAACTCAAAGCCTTTTTGCCATTATTATACCTGAGAAGTAAGCATTTGCACAGAAAATAGATGGTCGCATCATCTTATATACCACGTTATATACCACGTTTATGTCGTTATATATACCACGTTATATACTTACATTATACCACGTTTATGAAGGTGACTATAGTCACCTTCATAAACGTGGTATTGTAGGGCGGCGAGGCCGGGGGCGGGGACGGTGTGTCGGGGGGGGTAGGGGTGGTGGGGGGTAGGGTGTTTTGGTGTGGGAGGGGAGGGGTTATAGCGGTTGTGTCGTCATGTCTTGGTAGGGGAAATGGGGAGGGGTAATAGGAGGGGTTGGTAGGGGGGGGAGTGGTTGATATTTGAGGGGGATTGGATATTAGAAATTGGTAGGGGTGAATGGTTCGGTCTCCAGTGGTGTCCGAGTAGAAGTCGTCCTAGTTTGGAGTAGTCTTGGAGTCTTGTGTGGTCGTCTTGGAGTCTTGTGTGGTGTAGTTTGTCTTCTGTCGTCTGAATGGTGGCGTTTGTGTGTGTGTTTCGTCTTGGAGTCTTGTGTGGTGTAGTGCTATTTTGTCGTCTGAGTTGGGAGTTGTTGATGTAGTGTCATTGGGTCTTGCTCCACTGCGGTGCGCCCTTGACTTCGGAGCGACCTTGAGACAGTTGTTTCCGCGCGGCCGCCGGCCGGCGGCCAGGCTCGCTACGCTCACGGGCGCCGGGCGGCTCCCACGGCCCGCGCCGACCCCACTTCCGGCGTGCCGCCAGCCCCCAATCGGGGCGGCCCACAGCGAGCGGTGACCCGCGAGTCCACGCTGTAGTAGGTGCAGTCTTAGCGTGTCAGATCATCACGTCTTCGTCGTATTGTCATCGTCCGCGCCCCGTAACTCGTTATCCTAATACAAATTTATATATAGCGAGGACAAGTCTCTCACTTCAACACTTCCATTCGTGAGTGAACCTGGCTTGGTCGTGGCGCCAGGGAGAGGAGCCGCGGATAGAGGAACCGCGTGGTTGGAGAGACCTGGGGGGGGGTCATAAGAGTATTGGACGGACATTGGAGTTGGAAATGCGTCGTCACCGTCCCTCGTCCAGCTTCGGGGCCCTCTTAAGTGTTAAAGTCCCCCCTTGTTTCCCTCCATGTCCTCCACCAGCAATGCCCCCACGGGTCACCGGACTGGCAAATTGAGGGCCTAGGTAATTATCCTGGGTCAAATTTTGACAACGATGGGTTTCTGACAGCTGCATGCACACATCGGGCCCCAAACAGCCCCCACTGGTCCTTAAGTACCCTTAGCTAGGTCATGTACACTCACATGCATTCCCATTCATTCCGAACGTTCGCTCCATTAATGACACATGTAAATGTTTGGCCCGCGATTTCCCTTCCAGTGGTATGTGCGCATTCAGCGAGTCTTACTCCCTCAGACCGTTGCTTAGGGCTTTCTAGCCCAAAGTTAAATGTTAATTACCCCTGCTAAGGTCCACAACTGTGACCGGCTGACGCGACACTGTTGGTTGGGAATGATATACTCTTACTTTACTGCCTTCAAGGCTCGAGGACACTGGGCTGCGACATTCCGTTAGTTTCTGATGGTCTTATGCTGGGCTTGAGTAATAATGGCCGACATACCTACACTTTTAAATGAGTCAACGCCTTGCCAGGACTTGCATGCAACTTGCACTCTTGCAAACTTGCAAACTTGCAATCGGCGGGCACCCCCACAGATGGTCCTGGGCCACAAATCGGTCGGGATGCCCCCCTATCGTCTTTCTAACCTATCCTGCCCAGGGTCATGATCGGGAGACCCTCAAATCCCATGCCTGTCCTATCCTTGGGGGCCTACGGAACGCCAAACTTCATCTCCCCTGTCTGTGCCGTAATCGAGAGGCCCAGGCCTACGGGAATAGCTGAAACGGGGAAGGAATACCAACCTGGCCGTTTTTGGCGGCTACTTAAACTGTGCGCACAGATTCATCCCGTCCCAAAATTGGGTGCCGCTGCCTGCGAGCCTACCCATGGACCCCGTCCGGTCTGACCACCCTCAGGATGCCCTTCCACGCTCTGTGATCACCAGGCCGGAGGGATTTGCGGCCTAGAATTACCCAAGTTATCCAACTGCCTTGTGAATATCCAATCTTTCCGGCACGCTTTCCCAGGGGTTCAACCAACAGTGTTTCGTCATTTTCCCCGTCTTCTATCAGCCTTCCTCCGTCTCCTCCGAAGAGAAGAGGGCGGAGGCTCACGTTTGGGCCCATGGAATTTATCGCCCGTGGAAGGGCGGCTTGCAGGCCGTCTCCTCGCTAATTGCGTCATTTGTCTCACGTTTTTCCGTCACAGGCGGTAATCCGGTTCGTCCTGTCCAGTCTTGCCAGCTAGCTTTTGCATTAAGTATCAGACGAACCAGGAATTAATTCCCTGTTAAATCCCTCATTCGCACCTAGTACGTTTGGCCACTTAATGGTCAGTGTACTATTCGTTCCTCAACGGCATCAACTTAAGACTTTTGGACCTCCGAGTGTTTACCAGGCCCGCGGCACTCAAGGGTAATACATGCGCTGATAAGTACAAAGCCTGAGGGCGAGTTTCCAGCGATTTCACGATAACGTTATTTCCCCATCATGACTGCTTCGTTACATTTCCCCCTACAACAATTTACTTGTACGAGTCTGGTCTCCAGCTTATGCCGGCCGGACCATGGTGCGAGAGGGTTGGTGAACCTTGTCTGGCGCCTCCCACCCTACCTCACAGCTCGGCGCCGTACCATGTTTACTCGGCCACCGCCCTTCTGGGCCGGCGGGGATTTCTTTAAGACCCTACCTTCTTCGTTTCCCCACGCATTTCGTTATGTCGCTGTACAGCTTCACGGACACGTCCTCGGGCATATTAGCTGCGTCTCGGACCAAGCTAGGTCGACCTGGGTCAGCGACACTACAAGGTCAACCTTCAACTTTGTGTTCCCTTTAGCAACCGGTAATGTGCTGAGGGGCTCTGTGTCACCGTGACGCAATGCAATTTACAAAGGGTGATACAAGGGAGCGTGGGCGACCTCGTGTCGGGTCACGGGGTTTGTTTGTTGTCATAGTTTGCTACTTGCTCGCTTAAAAGTCTCCGACATATCTCGGCGTGACATAAAACGCACACAACGGACCACAGGGTCCTCTATAATTCACTTGAGTCTCAAGTCCATTCATTCCTTTCTAAGTGAAATGTTATCCCCGGTTCCATATATAATCAGCTTCCCGGTTCAGTTGCTCTGTACTACAACCCCGTACCATTCAAAGCAGGAGGAAGTAAGCCGACATCACCCACAGGTGGCAGGCTAGCCAAACACAACGACACACACACACACGGAGGAAGTATCGTATCCACGTGATGCTATGGTTTAGTGACCCAGTGCCGGGGAGAATTTACGAGTTTACCCTCAGCTAGCGGTTATTTGCCGCACCACTTCCCAGGGTCCCTCGACTCGGCGCCTTCGCCCGGGCGACATGTTGATTTGGGAAGCCGGTGTTTGGCGTGTGATTGGAGAGTGAGGTAGAGAGAGCGAGAGAGAGTGAGAGAGAGAGAGAGAGAGAGAGAGAGAGAGAGAGAGAGAGAGAGAGAGAGAGAGAGAGAGAGAGAGAGAGAGAGAGAGAGAGAAGAGAGAGAGAGAGAGAGAGAGAGAGAGAGAGAGAGAGAGAGAGAGAGAGAGAGAGAGAGAGAGAGAGAGAGAGAGAGAGAGAGATAGAGAGAGAGAGAGAAAGAGAGAGAGAGAGAGAGAGAGAGAGAGAGAGAGAGAGAGAGAGAGAGAGAGAGAGAGAGAGAGAGAGAGAGAGAGAGAGAGAGAGAGAGAGAGAGAGAGAGAGAGAGAGAGAGAGAGAGAGAGAGAGAGAGAGAGAGAGAGAGAGAGAGAGAGAGAGAGAGAGAGAGAGAGAGAGAGAGAGAGAGGGAGAGGGAGAGGGAGAGGGAGAGGGAGAGGGAGAGGGAGAGGGAGAGGGAGAGGGAGAAGGAGAGGGAGAGGGAGAGGGAGAGTGAAAGTGAGAGTGAGAGTGAGAGTGAGAGTGAGAGTGAGAGTGAGAGTGAGAGTGAGAGTGAGAGTGAGAGTGAGAGTGAGAGTGAGAGTGAGAGTGAGAGGGAGAGGGAGAGGGAGAGGGAGAGGGAGAGGGAGAGGGAGAGGGAGAGAGAGAGAGAGAGAGAGAGAGAGAGAGAGAGAGAGAGAGAGAGAGAGAGAGAGAGAGAGAGAGAGAGAGAGAGAGAGAGAGAGAGAGAGAGAGAGAGAGAGAGAGAGAGAGAGAGAGAGAGAGAGAGAGAGAGAGAGAGAGAGAGAGAGAGAGAGAGAGAGAGAGAGAGAGAGAGAGAGAGAGAGAGAGAGAAAGAGAGAGAGAGTGTGTGGGAGAGAGAGAATGCTTCTATGTGGATGCTGGGACGACCCAGTCCTCTTCCTCCTCCACAGTGACGCTCGATTAGTGCCTGATATGTTTCTGGACGAAAGCCTCTTCTCCCTGTTTCCTGACCCAGGAAAAGTCGGTTCAAGTCGTGTAGTGTGCCCCCTCCCCCAAATAATTTAGCTGCCCTTCACCCGTGTTTATTTTTCGCTCCCATGAGACCAAGCGGGTCGCCGCCTGTAATGGAACCCGTGATACTTTTCTGCGTGAAGGAAGAATGATAACCTGATCCCTGTAATCCGCTTTTTCCATGCCCGTTTAAAGCTTACCCTTACGTGAATAACTGTCTGCACAGTCACGTTGTGCTGGTCTCTACGTTGGAGGTGTCCGGAAGTTTCGTGAGCATGGGAGGATGAATGTTCGTGACTCAAAGCTGAGTGAGTATGGAAGGGCTGCACGTCATTTAACGCCTGGTTGCTATTTCATTCTTGATAAATGCTTGGCCTGTGTAACATCCGCTATTTCAGTTTCAGTGCCGACATTTTCTCAGTAGCAACGGTTTAGTGTAATCTAAAACGAAATTGTGCGTCTATTCTACACTTTTCTACCGTTTACGTTTGCCAGCTAGGAAACACGAGCGTAAAGAACACTGTGCTGCTTACACGCCCGTACTTATTCTAAGTTACTCGACATGTAGCATTAACGAATCTTGTGCGGTTACTCTTGTAATTTGTCATTATACGATATTCTAAGTAACGGAAATTTGTGATGTGCATTCTTGCCAAAGGTAATACATAGGTGTCGGATTGACCCAAACTTCTGATGTTGCCCATTAATATGCATAGGCGGAACATTTGTTTTATGGATACCCTGCATTTCAATTTCATAGACATGGCATTAGACCAGCGGGGATCAACACTGATGGCCGTGATATCCATTTTGAATATGCAAATGAAGGACCGTTTACATGAGGCCTGATGGACGGAATTTACAACATTGTCCCGCCAGAGGCTATAAATCTGCACACACATGTTTTCAGCATACCCGCAATGACGGTAACCGGATGCTCCGTCGAAAATGTGGGTCAGTAGTGCGAATACGGTTTACCACTCGCGTAATCTAACGTTACGTTCAGTCAAGTATGACATCAAGACCGTCATAAACCCGCCAGAACCAAACCCACTGTCTGGTTGAATCTGATGCAAATTACTTAATGTATTTTTTCAGGTAAACACACTGAAATAGCAGATATCTGATAAACAAAATGTCCATGTCGTACGATACTCCCGTTCACTACCGGCTATTCCGGTTAACGATTAGGGTCTGTTTCCTCCACAAGGATTAAATGACCCTGGACCTGGCGGCATCGACCGCTCGGCTGTCTGTTTGATGGGAAAACAGGTGTTTCACGTTTGATTGGAGGGCGAGCGAGAGAGGGAGAGGGAAAGAGAAAGAATGGGACAGAGAGAGAGAGAGAGAGAGAGAGAGAGAAAGAGAGAGAGAAAGAGAAAGAGAGAAAAGACGGAGAAACAGAAAGGCAGAGCGACAGTGGGAAAGGGTAGTCCCACCTTGTCTGTTTGTATATCTTATCCGCTGAGTGACGTGGGGTCCCAGCAGATCTACGTTACTTTCATTTCCCCATGGAAAGAAGGGGGTTTATTTGACTGTAGTGAGCCAGAAGACCTGCTCTCTTCATTTACGTCTTCCCGGAACCAAGTGGTTTACCCGTCGCTAAACTCTTATCAGTAATGTGCGTGCGTGGGTATGTATTCATTTCAAACTATAAACATTCATGCATCATGCACAGCAACCTTGAACCATGCGTTTCCAAACGATAAACATTCAGGTATCATCCACCAACCTTGGAACTATGCTCCATGATACCCTTGATCGTCACACACTTCGCCCCTCCCCTTTACCCTCCCCGGGCAAACGGCTACCCATACCCCACCGCTGAGTGGTCCATCACCACAAAAAGACCAGTGGCGGACGGGTCACATGGTTTGCATGATGGGGGACGGGAACATTGCCACTTCCTGCCCTGGTCCACTCACATTTCGCGCTGTCAGCTTCGTTCTCGCTGTCTGGCAGGGGTGGCCCAGTCGACCCGCACGCGAGCGAAGTTCACAGTCACTGCACTTCACCCGGCTCGACTGTTCTAGGGCAGTGTGCTTCCGACCATCTTGGGTGGTCTGCCCACGACGACTCCTCGGGTGGTCTGCTCCCGACGGCGCTCTTGGGTAGTCTGCCCCCGGCGGCTGCCTCGGGTGGTGTGTCTCCGGCGGCTGCCTCGGGTGGTGTGCCCCCGGCGGCTGCCTGGGGTGTTGTGCTCCCGGCGGCGCTCTTGGGTGGTCTTCCCCACAACGACTCTTGGGTGGTCCGCCTCCGATGACTGCCTCCGATGACTGCCTTGGGTGGTGTGTCTGCGACGACTGCCTTGGGTGGTCTCCTCCGGCGACTGCCTTGGGTGGTCTCCTCCGGCGACTGCCTTGGGTGGTCTCCTCCGGCGACTGCCTTGGGTGGTCTCCTCCGGCGATTGCCTTGGGTGGTCCGCCTCCGATGACTGCCTCCGATGACTGCCTTGGGTGGTGTGTCTGCGACGACTGCCTTGGGTGGTCCGCCTCCGGCGGCTCCCTCGGGTGGTGTGTCTCCGGCGCTGCCTCGGGTGGTGTGTCCCGACTTCCCCCGGGGTGGCGCTTATAAATGGCCCGCCCCTGGGTGCGGCCGGCCCCAGATATCAGGCAACGTACGCCATCTCTTTGTGCCCCGTGGCCTGGCTGGTGGCTGATGGTGCCGGCTGGTGACGCTGGTGACTGGTGATTGGTGACTGGTGACTGTTGGCCGCTGATTGGCGGCTGGCAGTTCCGGCTGTCCAGAGCGGTAGCTGTTTCTAGGCTACTGGGTCAGGCTGATACCCCGTGGCTGGGCGGAAGTCATTGCTTGCATTGGGCACCGGCACGAAGTGGCTGCCTGTTGACACTAAGGTGTTGGCGTTTCCGGTCGCGGCGCCGGAAGTCTCGCGGGTCGCGCCGCCGCATTGCGACCGCGTGAAACGTCGTGTTGAAAATTTAAGCCGTCTTACAGTATTCCAAAGGTAAATAAAAAAACACCTTAGAGCATGAATTTACCAAATAATTTTATTTCTTGCATGGAGGGTTAAGCTAGGTTAGGTTAGGTTATGTTACATCTTTTCTTCTATATTTTGAACATTACTTGCTATGCTAGGTATATTATCCAACTCCAAGCCACTTTTTGGGTGTTAGTTTTCCTATCAGCTGACAAGTATGCATTTGCAGAGGAAACGAGTGGTTACATCATGTTCAGCATATTATAAACACTGCATTTAAAAAATAAAATTCCAAGAAATCAGAAATTACCTTAAACTGGAAATTTACCACCTGGCAAGAGGAAGTTGGGTGGGGGGGGGACTTTATTTCAAAGAGAGAGCATTTTCCTTTCAGAAGAATGCATTCAACTGAAAATGTTCAGGGGTGCACTCAAGCCTTCCCAGAGGGGCACCACCGTCCTCTGGAGTGAGGGGGGGCGCATTCCCCCAGTGGCTCCCATTGTAACCGTCCCTGATTGAATGCCATTCATGTCTGGTGTGCTTTATGCATTCACACCTGGTGTGCTATCATGCACTTATCTCTCGGATGCACTGACACAGAACGACAGAAGATCGCAATGGACAGGTCAACATCCGATTTAGATTTAGAACACTTCTGGTATGTGGAGTTTCCAACCCAAATTGGCGAATTTGGACCCATTGAGATACTCAAGTAGGTACCTACACTAACTCGACTGAGAAACATGCACACACAGGCAAAGCACTCACCTTGCACAGACACAATGCAGAATGAGAACGATGAAGAACGATGGAAGCTAGAGCTACAGCTAGAACGATGAAATATGCACGTAATTAAACAAAAGCGATTATGAGCTTGGCAGTGCAGCGCTATGCACAGCGTCAGTCTTGATACAATAATGGCGGCCGTCGTGGCAGAGGCCTCGTGTTCTGGAGCATTCTTACTTACTACGAGCAAAACCATGACTACTAACCAAGACATATAATACTACTAGCAAACTCAACTAGGGAATTGGCCAACACAGCTACAAACTGGCCTTGCTAATGCTTTACCAATTCAACTATGTCCAGAACTAAGACATCACTAAAGCAAAGACAGTAAGACGTTGGTAGCATTGGTTAGTTGTTTTAGTTGATTGACCTTAGTGACTAAGGAGGATACAAACAGCACAACACCAGCAATAGTCGATGTGGTTGGCGAGCTTAGTTTCTTCTTAGTTGCTTGCAAGGGTGTCGATTTTTAAAGAAAAAAAACATTGGGGAGGGGGGGGCGAAATGCCAACGCACTAGACCCCCTCCCCCCCCCCCAACCAAAAACTCAACGGATTTCGCCCAATATATTTTCAGATCTCAAAAATTCTGACTTTTGTATTCCACAATGTGTATGTTTATGTTTATTCAGCATCTTCACCAACGGGGAAAATCGTCCAATAACTGGTGAAGTCACATAATTAAAAGAGCAGTGCACAGTCCATGTCAACATAACAACTCTGAGTAATAGCATGCGACTGCAGTGCCATATAGTGGGCTCGGATCTATCGTCACCGTCACCATCACTGTTACCCTCCCCCTCACTCCACACAGCAACACACACCGGCTTAAATAAAAATACTTCAGCGATCAGATGCAGGCTAAAACACACCGGCCTTGGTGGAGCATCAGAGCACAGCAGACCTGAACTGTGATGACGAGGGGTGAACGTATTTCCTTGGTGCCTAACATTAGGGAGGGGCATTTTTACCTTTAGTACGCCACTGCGGCTGCTCAACGTGCTTTTTTCCGCAGATTGCACGATCGAGAGTAGAAAGGCCCTTCGGATATTTTTCTTTCGGGACCCATTCTGAATTTTCTGGTGCTCTGGTCGAATCGATAGAGTCCCCTTGTGGTTTTTGTGGTGAAGTATGTTTTTTGGTAAGCCCCCTGCAGGATATTTTTGGACCCCGGTTTTTTTTACCGCGGTTTCGGGCTCTTGGTGCATTTTCTTTGGGTGCCTCAACAGGTTTCTTTTCCGGCGTCCGACGACTTCTTATTTTGTGGATCCTTGACGCAATTTTTGTGTCCGCAGGGTGCCATTCCGGGTATATATTGGTTGTTGGGAAACCAGCTGCAACTTGTGGAGCTCCGGCGCGACGTTTTGGCCCCAGTGAGATTTTCAAGAGAAGCGGCGTGAAATTGTTTTGATCTAAGTGCGATTTTTGGGCCCCGTGGTCACTTGTTGCGATCCCTTGCGCGAGTTTTGGTGGCTACGACACGTTTTTTGGGGCCTAACAAGTTTTGTGGGCTTTTGGAGCCATTGTTGAGATCCCAGATTGATTTTCCGTGTCTGGACTGTTTTTCATTTCCCCGGCTTCAATTGTTGGGTGATCTCAACGAGACTTTTAGAACCCCGGTGGGACCTGTCATGCCTCCAGCGTGATTTTCAGGGGTCCGGGTGAGAATTCTTAGTACCCCAGCCTCAGCGTGATTTTCAGGAGGCCCCGGACCGACCGTTTGTGGCCCCCATCGTGATTTTCTTAAACACTGGCACGACGTTTTTTGCGGCCCCAGCGTGATTTTCAGGGGCCCAGGTGCAAGCTTGTGAGGCTCCAGCGTCATTATCAGGGGCCCCTGCGCTACTTTTGGGGGCCCCAGTGTGATTTTTCTGAGCCCCGGTGCGATTTTGGTGGACCGAGTTGGATTTTTAGGGAGTATGGCGTTTTTTTTCCTGAGCTCGGCGGATTCTTGGGGGCCCCAAAACCTGTCAGGGGGGAGGCAACTGCCCACAATGCCCCCTCCCCATTCGGTATGTCACTATGCCATGCAATGATGCAACATAAGAATCCAGGAATAGTTCATCTGTTTCATCACTGACATGTGATTTTAACTCCCCAGTTCTCCACACAGTTTGAGGAAAGTCAAACATCTGCATCTCTCAACAAGGATGGATTATAAGGCAACAGGGGTACCATGGAATTCAGATCACAGTAGTTATGCTGCAATGCATACCTTCTTCCACAGGCTGCTTTGGAGATGGATGCGCTCCTGAAGTTTGGTCAGGGCTGGGGTTGGAGGTGGATGGAGCAACACTGTGAAGGACATAACATGTGGTTCAAAAGACTTTTGTTTACATTAACAATACAGTGGATGAAGTAACATTTTCATGAATTGAATTTTTATGGTGTTCTGAGTGAGTAGGACAATCGAGATGGGTTTCTGTGATATGCATTGTAGAAGCAATGTTACGATGCAGCTTTTATACCCCAGTGGGAATGGTATGGGTTCACTCATAAGTGAATTTGAAAACATACTGATATATCAGTTAACATCAATGCAGGGAGCTATATGATTAATATGGTCGATGTGCCCTAAAGCCCAAATAACTAAGTAACAATGCAGGGAATCTGCTGCATAACATTTTGCACATAAATTAGCCATGATATATTATGGCATCATACTTCCCATGCTATTTGGAATAGTGAGCTTTATTTTATGTGCAAACATCCGTCCATTATAAATGTTAATTAAACGTTACACACATCAGTTCCTTACAAGTGTCAGCAATACATTTCCTTTATGTGCTTTAAACATGTTTCAAGAAAGCACTGTCATCGATTTTTAAACTTCCAAAAAGAGTGGGCCACCTGGTGTTTTTATTGCTATTTGAGTGAATTTGCTGTCTTGTTAGTGAACTGACCACCTATTCAGATATAAGTACTTTACCTTTGCCTACTTCTATCATGAAAATTTGTAATGTTCCAATACATTAGAAATCATCAGAATAACTTTTTGTCCACAAACCGGTGCATGTATGTATTTCTATGAATTTATCATATTTATTAACACAAGTGATGTAGATCTGATCTGCAAATGTATCACTCAGAAAATGTTATCAGCACAGGATTTCATTACTGAAAATATAGTACTTTCAACATGTTATTGTTCTTTGTGAAGCAATAAGTGGAACGCTCCCATGCAGCATGCAGACGGAGGATCATAACGTGCATCAGGTAGCACACAAAGAGGTATTATTGCAGTCTAAGGTAACCACACAACAGGTTTTACACCCATTTTTACCTCCACGAATCATTCAAAGGCGCTAGGTTTGGCCTAGTTACGTTAGGCTAGGCTTTTGTTGTAAGTTAGTAAATTACAAAAAAAAGAAGATTTTTCTTCAAAAACGGTTCAAGCTAGATTAGGTTATGTTAGGCTTTTAAGTTGAAAATGATTGAGAACAAAACAAAATTGTTTGGAAATTTGGCATTAAAAAAATTATTTATTGCGTGGAAGGTTAGATTAGGTTAGGTTTAGATTAGGTTAGGTTAGATTAGGTTATGTTACGTTACACCTTTTTTTATAATATGAACATTATTTTTTATCCTATGTTACTCAAATCCAAGCCCCTTTCTGGGTGTTATTTTTCCTCACAATTGAAAAGTGTGCATCTGCAGAGGAAACGAGCTGTTACATCATGTTCAGCACATTAATAAACACTGCATTAAAAAAGAAATTAAAAGAAGTCAGAGATTACCATGAGCTGAAAAAAACCCTAAAAAGTCAGATAATATCGCAGTTTAAGGTAGCCACAAGACAAGTTTTACACACATTTTACCTCCATGAAGCATACAAAGGGGTTAGGCTTGTTAGGTTAGGCTAGGCTTTTGTTGTAAGTTGGAAAAAAATCATTTGTTGGGCAATAATTTTTTTTTAATGATTTTTATACGAAAAAATATACATTCAGGCTAGCTTAGGTTAGTTTTTTAAGTTTAAAATATTTGAGAAAATGCCTCCAAAATAACAATTTAAAACAATTAATTTCTTGTATGGGAAGTTGGACTAGCCTGGGTAAGGTTATCTTCCATCTTGAACATTATTTTTATGCTATAATACCTAACTCCACGCACTGGCCACTCAATTTGTGCTTTTAGGTGTTTTACTAATATTTTTTAAAGTTAAATTTCCAATGCAATGTTTATGAATATCACTAAGCTGTCACTTAGCACCACTCGTTTTCTGTGCAAATGCTTAATTTCCAAGTTGTGAACAAAATAACATTAAAAAACGTGCTGTGAATTAGGTAACATAGCATAAAAAGAAACACATTAAAAATGCAACATAACCTAACCTAACCTAGCCTAATCTGACTTTGGAGAAAACAATTTTTAAAACAAAATTGGAACAATATCAAGCAATTTATTGCCCTGGAATTTTACAAATGAAAAACCAACCCAACCTAAACTAACCTAACCATAATTATTGTGCGTTAAGGTGGCAGCAAGACAAGTTTTCACACATGTAAGGTGTTTTAAGTTGGACATTTTTTGCAAAAATTGTTCCCAAATTTAAAAGAAATGGAGCTTTTTCTTCAAAAGCAGCTTATGATAGATTAGGTTAGGTTGGTTTAGGTTTTTGTTTTGTTTTTAATATATTGCTTGAAATTTTTAAAACTTGATTTGTTGGTTTTGATTTTCTCCAAACAGAGGTTAGGCTAGGTTAGGTTAGGCTATGTTGCATTTCTTTTATATTAAAACAAAAATTTATTTGACCCAATATCACCTAATTCAAAGCCTTTTTGGTGTTATTTTGCTCACAACCTGAAATGTAGGCATTTGTACAGAAAATGAGTGGTACCATCATCTGAGTCACATTCATAAACATTGCATTGAAATGATACATTCCACGAATTTATAAAACACCTTAAAACGCAAACTTACCAAAATGTGTGGTCACATCATGTTCATCACATTCCTAAACATTGCATTAAAAAAATCAAGAAATCAGAATTTACCTCAAGCTGTGCATTTACCAAAAGGTGTGCCAACCGCTGGTCGGAAATGCTACACTAGGTTCCCCAATCCTGTGGAGAAAAGCACGAAGAGCAGTGGAATTAAAATATCAATAAAAATAAACTGAAAACAGCTCTTCTTGAAGACAAACATGGTAGGTATGTGGTAGTAACCATCCTAAAGGCTGCAGCTTATTCCTAGATTGAGATTGAAAAGTAGCTTGCTGCAAAATAATTTATGAAGTAACAGAGCAGAGCGAAATAACCGACAAAGCTTAAGTGTATGCTAGTTCCTAACTATGCAGCACTTACGAGGTAATCACTGTACAGAAAGTTGACTGTGGTTTTAAAGAAAGAAGAAATCACTCGCTGAATAACTGCCAAAAATGAAATAAATAGCTGAAAACACTGACACACTACACAAAGACAGACATTAACCTGAGGGAAAAATGGCGCTGGGCAGCGTCTCTAGGTGTAAATATTATAATCTGCTTGTTAAAAAAAGAAACTTATGAGATAAAACTATGCACATATATGCACAGAAGTAATTGCTAAATACCTATCCACAGTTAAGCCTAGTATACTGCCCGGTTCTGCAACGATTTATCTGGAAAGTAGGAGCTCCACATCCACGTGTTTCCACCTTGACACCTGGCGGCAAAATACCAACATAGAGTGGGAAATATGAAGGTGCCAGAAATAATATGGTTCATGGAATGGAACTTTCCTGAAGAAAGAAAATCATACAATCTGTATCCACAAATAGTTGTTGGAGGATTTAATCGATGCAATAATTTGTTTTTGAAAATGTAAATCTTCCGAAAACCCTGATGAGTTGCAAACCTTGGAATTGAAATTCAAATCTCCTTATTTTCAGATTCTGAATATCACTCTTATAAAATGTATAAATCAGCTTCTTTAGGGCTGGTGTTATGTGGTCATCTGTGCTGTTCACTACTGGGTGTTCCTTGGAGCAGGCAACAGTAGCCAACGGATAGTTTGTCAAGGCCATGAATAACACTGGTATATGCATGCTTGTTTCTCAGAAATTGTACATGCTATGTAAATTGTGTATTTAAAAGACATGCTGCACTATCAGCCATGGGGTGCTTGGAAACCAATGATGCCATTCATGGTCATGCCATGCTGTTTACAATTTTCCTGGGATCAGTCAACAGCCAAGATAGTTTATCAATGATAGCCCAACCAGTACCAAAATGTCCAACACTAATAGGTGACTCAGGCTATTTCTCTCATCTTGTCTCTGGTTTGAGTATGGATTGTCACATTCTGGTGATTTTAAAAATGCCACACTAAGATGTAAAAACCTAGTCCCAACAGGTGGCCTGGGCTCTCATTCCACTTGCTGTGTGCATGGTATTGACCAAAGTAATTTATTCCCTGAGGTGTCTACCTGGGAGCAAGCAATTCCACAAGGTGTGGCAATTTTAGCAAAGTCCTGTCAGGGTGTAAATGGTTGGTAACTGCTGCCTTGTGGAGTCTTGTTGTTGCCCTTTTGATGCTGTCTGTAGATCGTGAATATCAGTCAGTGCATTTATGGGGAAAACTGGTGCTTTTGGGAAGCAGGCAATTTATGTGTGCTCCAGTAGACATCTTGGCTTGTACGTTTTGGTGGCACAATCCTGTTGGGTGTGATGATTATTATACAGTGGCCAACTACAGCATGTATATTTCTGCAGCATAGTTTGCAGACTGGGGAGCAAGTGTAGGTTAAGACAACCAAGTCATGCCTGCTCATCTAATACTCAGGACTTGATTACGAAATGGGTCATAAGGCTATTCCGCTATTTGATTTCATGTAAGAATGTTTTATGTATGTGGTAGATGATAATGATGGGTTTACTGACTGGCTATATAAGTCCTGAAGGTCTGATCGATTTTCTAAAGCAACAAAAATAATATAGTTGCTTACATTGTACTAAAAAAGCATCATTAACCTAGATAACATTAACAATTGGGAGCTTATTTATTGTATCTTGCTATTTACTTTATCAGACATGTTTCCATGATCTTGGTGAATGTTAACAGACATATAATATGTATCACTATTGCTTAAGCAATGCAATAAGAAACTGGAATTGCAGCTGAAATCCAGCTCCTAGATTATAACATGCCAGATCATCCTCTAACTTCCATCACATGCAACAGGATACAGTAATGCCGTGCCAGCCCGTCATAGCGAAATCTAAATTGGCGAATGCTTAACATGGTAACATTAATGTGCACATTTTGCTGCCAAAGAACATCTCCAAACCAATGTGGATGTTTTGTTTTGCAATCAGTTTTTGGGGGCATTGGTAAAGTTGCTCAATAAGACACTTTTTTAGTTATGACTTAACTTAATATCATATGTGTACTTTCTAACTCTGTTTTTATCACAATTTTTGTGTGATAAACTAGCTATCTGACTTTATATGTGAACCTAATTAGTACATGCACTGAACCATCTGATGACATCCTAATTAATTCATGCATTTTACTTTTTCAGATGAGTACCATAACCGCACTTCGGTTTTATGAAAGGTCTCACTCTGCAGGTTTTGATCTTCAAGGCCCTTCGTTTCCCCGTTTTAGAGAAACGCACACGCATTTACGCATTAAGATTCCGAACATAGACCCGAGGCTGTGTGAGAGGCAGACTATTGAGGACCTCTTGAAATACAGCACACTGTATTATCCCAAGTTGAAGGAGAGGTGTGTGGGTGCCACTGGAGATAGGAATGTGGTAGAGGACAGCTCACTGCATGTGGGGAAGTGTCGTGCCGATACCCATTTTAGGAAGGAGTCTGAGGGACCACATGCCCCGGTTCAGCGGCACCATGGGATTGAGCTGGTTGTGAAGATTGCGTTTGGGAGGCGTGTCGGCGAAGCGTTTCGAGAGATGGACTGCTACTGAAGCCATCAGCAAGCGGTGTTTGATTGCTGTTGCCCGCCTGGCAGCGGGCAACAGCCCGCCAACAGTTGCTTCATACCCCGCAGCAACATTGCAGCCGGCCTCGAAGCAAGAGCTGACGCTGGTGCCAGAGCAAAAGCTGTTGGCGAGCCGCAGTAACAGGAACTGCAGCTGCGAGCCGCGCAGTCATGTAGGTGTGTATGTATAAAGTGTTTTTATCGTGGTGATTCATTTTGAGTAAGACATTTGTATTCAATGTTGCTGCTCTGCTTGGCTTTGATGCTCTAAAGGTTGCTGCAAGCCTTGTGAACCTCGGATGTCACGGACAGCTGACCTTCAATGATAACCAATTGGAGGCGTTGCGTGTGAAGCTGACTTTTGTGAAACTTTTGTCTAGAGCTAGCAATTCCAAAGCTCACATAACTATAAAAGAAAGGCGGCCTTCACCAGACAGTGATGGCAGCCTTACCTTATCGAGAGCTGCCGGGAGTGTCGCCGCCCCAGCAGCAGAACCTGCCGCTGACCCAGCAACATGGACTGCTGCCGCCTGCCCCGCAACATGGCTTGCTGCCGGCCCCGCAGCAAGACCTGCCGCCGGCCCCGCAGCTACTGTCGCTGGCCCCGCAGCAAGACACGCCGTCGGCCTCTTGGCAGGACCTGCCGCCGGCTCCGCAGCAAGGACCGCTGCCGCCTGCCCCGCTGCAAGACCTGCCAACGGCCTTGCAGCAAGGACTGCTACTGTGGGTCTCGCAGCACCCGCAGCTGGACTTGCTGCTGGCCCCAAGACAGCACCTGCCACAGACCTTTCATCAGCACCTGCCGCCCTGTCCCGCAAGAATATTTACAGCCACTGGCTCCGCAGCAAGATCTGTCACCGGTCCGTTAGCACCCACAGCACGGCCTGCTGCCGTCTGCCCCGCAGCAAGGACTGCTGCCGCTGGCCCCGCAGCACGACCTGCAGCCGGCCTCACAGCAAGGCCTGCCCCGCAGCAGACTGCTGCCGCCGGCCCCGCAGCAAGACCTGCAGCCGGCCGATCAGCAAGGCCTACCGCTGGCTCCGCAGCAGAACCTGCCACCGGCCTTACAGCAAGGACCACTGCCGCGGGTCTCGCAGCACCCGCACCTAGACCTGCTGTTGACGCTGCAGCAGCACCTGCCACCGATCTCTCAGCAGCACCTGCTGCCGGTCCCGCAAGAATGTTTACAGCCACTGGCTCCGCAGCAAGATCTGTCGCCAGCCCGGCAGCACCCACAGCACTGCCTGCTGCCGCCTGCCCTGCAGCAAGGACTGCTGCCGCCGGCCCCGCAGCAAGATTCGCCGTCGGCCCCGCAGCAAGATTCGCCGCCAGCCCCGCAGCAAGACTCGCCGTCGGCCCCGCAGGAAGATTCGCCGCCGGTCCCGCAGCAAGACTCGCTGTCGGCCCCGCAGTAAGATTTGCCGCCGGCCACGCAGCAAGACCTACCGCTGAACACCCAGCAAAGCCTAGTGTCTTGTGGAGTGGATCGTTGGTGGATCGTAGGTCGTTGTGGAGTGACTGTGAGCACAACCAGGGAACAGGGCTCATCACAGTGGTGATCACAGCGAAGCTGATGTGACGCTATTGACGCATTTGTATATTTCTTCCACGTTGTGCGTTTCCAATTTCATCGTGTCGCATTTATGGTGTCATGCATAATCGTATGTGCATGACGCTACATCAATACATACCGAAATGTACGGCGTAAGTTGTTTTTCTTCGTGCAAAATGATGCATACCGCCCTAGAATAGCGATCTTGCATCCCCCAAGATCATTACACTTCATGTGTCAAATCGTGGAAGAAATGGTGCATCGAGTGTATATTTGACATGATCTGACAGTCACCAGTCCTTTGTACAGGTCATGTTCGAAAGATAATTGACCATACCGTAAACAAATTGAAGTCGGCCCAAAAATCTGCGTTACAAGCAATGACATCGTAAATAGGGCAACACAAATTATATTGCCCCCGTATCAAGTCATGTCAGTTATTTACGTGCAAATTATTGAACCTGCAGCGTGCTGACACTAAATCCAGCAGGTTTCAAGGCGGTCAATTTTATCTTTAAAAAGATAGGAACCGTGAATTAATTTCGAGTGATGACCTCTGGCCTACCCCGAACAAGTGACCTGACATGACCTATGCTCGTAAGCTTTACACACCTGGGCGCCAAATGACCCTGAGGTCGGCACGCCCTTAAACCAAAATAATCAATCAACAAGTCTTACACACCATCTCAAATCACTGAAGAATATCTTACACCAAGTTTAAACTCGTTGAGTTGTTCGGTTCATTAGCTATTCCTGAAAGACCGGCCGGGATGACGGTTGCCCTCCCCACCGTGGGTGCGTTAACCCGCGCCGTCTCGGGGGGTCGTTACCGACCCCCTAAGGTTTTCGGCGGATAGTGAAAGAGCGGCGCGCGGCAGCGCGCCGAATCTTGGCATACCTTTTCCCACATCAATTTGGAATGTCGTGCCAAAATTTTGAAGTCAGGTCATCTAAGATCAACGAGTTAGTCAAGATCAAGTGAGGTCACCTCCAAAAACGCTCAACCAGTCGTTACGCTTTAACGGATAAAGATATTTTAATGAAACTTTCAGCATTTGCTTATATTTAGGGCGCAAGAAAACGCACTAGAGGATTTTTTTCCGTTTTCAATTACTTATTAATTTTGCATATTTGCCCATTCGAGTTAAATCGAAGATTCTGGCTAAAGTAAGCATTTTGTATTGGAGCAAGTTGACTTCGAACAACGTTTTTCGGTCCGCTCTACCCATTAGAAAGGGAAAATTAAAGAACACTTGAAAACTCAATGTTGTGGAATTTCAAAAAAATATAATTCTGAATTTTGGGTGGCCAAAAATGTTATGGCCCTCATCGATTTCGCTTTCCTTTTCTGATTCCAAATAATTTTGTTTTTCAAAATCTCCCCCAAAGTGAACTCCCCAGAGCCAAAAACATGATGTAAGTCGTGAAAGCCTAGGCCCCCCTAGTGACGTCACTTTTTATGGATTTTTTTTTGGGGGGGGGGGGGGTAGGGCGGTGTCTGGCCCTACTCGTCGAGCGCTTTCCGATGACACCTCTTTCGTTTTCGTGCGATGCTTAGTTTGTAGATTAGACGAGGGGTCCCTATCGACCCCCTCGAGACGGGGTGTGAGGATAAGACCGGAAAGACTGGGAGGGCTGAGGTGACATTGCCTGAGGTGACCTCAAGGCTGAATTATGTACGTAATAAACTAATGACGATTCATTGGTAGAACCTAAATGCTTCGAACTTTTATCTCAGTCCATTCGAAGGACAGTGCCAGAAACGCCGATGGCAGTGCATAACATTGCGAATCGGTGGATATTAAACCAAAAAATCCCGAGCCTAATTATTTCCGAAGCTAACAAGAAATTGTTCCGACATGTTCCCAAGAAATGCAGATTTTTATCTGGGGTGGACAAATTTCGAACCATCTACTAATTTTTCACAAACAATGTAGCTTTGGAAATTTCACTTATTTTTACAGCATGTCGAAAAATTTAAAACCTCAAATCCCAAGTCAAATTTTTTTTAAACGTTTTTTTTCTTCTTTCTGTTGCTTACTCTCTGGGCTCTCGGCAACACGATCCGAAGTGGACATTTCATGAGTCACGGTGTGGTTTTAACGTAGGTTCGCAAAGAGACGGGTAGTTCCAATTGTGCGAACTGCACAGGCCCGTATATATGCTGCTTAAAGTGTCTAATGTATCAATATTAAGTTCGTAGTGGATTGTAATGGACGAAACGGATCTAATTCGTTAAGCACTGAAATTATGGTACAAATAAGCAACAACATGCATAACATTTGAGCATGCGTTAATAGTACCAATAACAGCCACCAGAGGCGCTGCCATCGATATCCGAACTAGTTGCCTATCGATAACCTTACGGTGATGGTATATGTGTGTTTACGGAAATTTTAGACCTGTTTTGAGATCCCGCATAGCCTTTCCTCGTCGAGCAAACCCAGGAACTAGCATAAATAAGCTAGATGAAATGCAAAAGAAGTTCGTGCTCTGATCATGGAGAGTGACCCCAAATGGTACCTTGTCTTCCCATTTTGGCCGATAATTAGGTTAACAGAGGTCATATTAATATACGGACCTCGACATATACCCCTGGAATGATGGCGATATTTATGGGCTCCGACGCAAGCTTTCCGGGTTTGATGCAATCTTTCGAGACCTCTTCGGAATTTTGCGGAGCCCAGGTTGCTATTCAGGGTCCCGAGGTGATCTTTGGAGGGCCCGGCTGAACTTTTTTGGTCTTCGACGTAATGTTTTTGCCCCTGGCGCATTTTTTTAGGGGCCCTGGCACATTTGTACCGGCATATACGCAATTTGTTGGCCCAAGCGGAATTGTTATTAGTCCCAGCACCATTGTTTGGGGTTCCTGCTCGATTTTTCGCCCTCCACCCGGCGGTATATCTTTGGGCACCGGCGCCATTTCCCTGTCCCGGTGCGGTTTTTTGTGGGCCCAGTGTGATTTTAGCAGCTTTGGCGCGATTTGCGGGAATCTCTTCGCATTTTTTTCCACAGCCCGGACAAAAAAAAATCCATTTTTTTCCTGGTCCCGGTATCATTTTTGCGGAGCTCCGGGTCGGTTTTTCGTGCCTCAAGCGCGATATTTTTGGGTCCCTGTGCAATTTTTCTAGCCCGGGTACTTCGAGCCCAAATTTTTTTGTGACCCCAATATTTTCCGGCCCTATGCGGTTTTCGGCCATTTGACGCGACTTGTCGATCCCCAGCGTTATTTTTGTAGGCTCCGTTGCGATTATCAAGCCCGGCGCATTTGTTTGGGTCATAACGTAATTCTTCCCAGGGACCGGGAGCATTTCTTTCCGATCCCCGGCGCGATTCTTTGAGGACTGACCACCTGTCAGGAGAGGGGAATTTTCCCTGTTGCTGCCCCTCGGTACGCCGCTGCGTGTTCCAGTTGACTTCAGTTCATCGCCGGTTGTGCTGTGGAACAGTCGGAACAGTTGTCCCTACCACAGCTACCACCCACACATGAAACATAGCAGCAATGCCTGATGCACAGCTTGCCAGTTCTAAGAAAGAAAGGAAGCAATCTTTTGGTTAGTGTCCTAAAATGAAGAACTTATTCCTGGTTAAAGTTGCAAATTATGGGTACAAATCGCTACACCGTCATGCTACAGCATCATCCTACAAATGTTGAACATAATTTGCTATGTAATAGTTTGCTATATAATAGTAAACTATTGCTATAAAAAGTACACTTATAAGCATAGGATATCATAAACTATAAGTTTGTTGGCTATCCAATCTATCCATATCCCGTGAACAAATAATTAGGCTAGGGTTACTTAAGTTACGAGTTATCGAAGGGACAGATAGGTGAAAAAGTCAAATAATAAACACGAAATTATTAATCCATTGAGTGAAAAATTATTACTTCAGATGATCTTTCAATTTCGATCTGAAGTTATACTTTTTTTTCCCACTTCATTATTAACTTCGCGTTTAACATTCCATTAATTTCACCATGCTTATGCTATCGTCTAAGAAGTTTTTCTAGTTTAATTGTTTGGCATTTAGCAAAACGAAAGCAACCTAAAATAATTGCATCCTATAGAGGAACTTATTGATCAGTTATACCATGATGAATTATCTTGGACATTTTCAGTTTGGGCCAGATACAAAGAAGCTCCGACTTCGTCAATGATTGCGGATTGTGACTTCATCAGGATACCGTTCCAACTTTGTAATTTTATCTTTGAATGTGCGCCCAGGAACAGTGATAATCTTTTTTCTTTTTTCTTTCTTTTGTCTTTTTTTAAACCTTTGTCCGGATTGCACCCGCGCCTTATTTCCGAATATGGTCACACAGTAAACTTACACACACATACACACCTACACACACACACACACCAGGGGTGTCGATTTGTGAAAAAAAACATTGGGGGGGGGGGCCGAAGTGTCAACGTACTAGACCCCCCCCCCCCCATCCGAAACAAAAACTCATCGGATTTCGCCCACTATATTTTCAGACCTCAATAATTCTGATTTTTTATTTCACAATGTGTATGTTTATGTTTATTCAGGATCCTCGCCAACGGGCAAAATCGTCCAGTAACAGATGAAGTCACATAAGCAAAAGAGCAGTACACAGTATATGTCAACATAAAAACTTTGAGTCATAGCATGCGACTACAGAGTCATAAAATGGACTCGGGTCGATCGTAATCGTCAACGTCTTCGTCATCGTCAACGTTACCGTCAACCTCCCCTTACCCTACACACCAACAAACACACACCAGCTTAAGTAAAATATGTCTGCGCCCATATGCAGGCTGAAACACACCGGCCTTGATGGAGCATCGGAGCACAGCAGGCCTGAACTGTGATGACGATGGGTGAAGGTATTTCCTTGGTGCCTAACATTAGGGAGGGGCGAAGCCAAAGTTTTGGTGGGGCGAATTCGGGGTCGGGGAGGGGGCACAGCCTCCACAAAAGCATAGAAATCGAAAATAATGTCCTCTGATCAAACATGTGCATTGATGTAGTCATCGTGATCGCCGAGTCTAGTCAGTCACCATTCACGACACCAGGGGTGTCGATTTTTCAAAAACATTGGGGGGCCGAAATGCCAACGCACTAGAACCCCCCCCCACACACACAAAACAAAACTCATCGGATTTCGCCCACTATATTTTCGGATCTCAGAAATTATTATTTTTTATTCGACGATGTGTATGTTTATGTTTCTTCAGCATCCCACCAACGGGGAAAATCGTCCAATAACTGGTGAAGTCACATAATTAAAAGAGCAGTGCTCAGTACATGTCAACATAACAACTCGGAGTAAAAGCATGCGACTGCAGTGCCATATAGTGGGCTCGGATCTATCGTCACCGTCACCGTCATCGTTACCCTCCTCCTCACTCCACACACCAACAAACACACACCGGCTTAAATAAAAATACTTCAGCGATCAGATGCAGGCTAAAACACACCGGCATTGATGGAGCATCAGAGCACAGCAGACCTGAACAGTGATGACGATGGGTGAACGTATTTCCTTGGTGCCTAACATTAGGGAGGGGAATTTTTCCCTTTAGTACGCCACTGCGGCTGCTCAACATGTTTTTTCCGCAGATTGCACGATCGAGAGTAGAAAGGTCCTCCGGATAATTGTATTTCGGGACCCATTCTGAATTTTCCGGTGCTCTGGTCGATTCGATGGAGTCTCCTTGGGTTTCTTGTGGTGAAGTCTATTTTTGTAAGCCCCCTGCAGGCTATTTTTGGACACCGGTACGATTATTCGGGCTCCCGGTGCGTTTTTTTCCAGTGTCCCAACAGGTTTCTTTTCCGGCGTCCGACGACTTCTTATTTTGTGGATCCTTGACGCAATTTTTCCGTCCGCAAGTTGACATTCCGGGTATATATTGGTACTTGGGAAGCCAGCTGCAATTTGTGGGGTTCCGGCACGACGTTTTGGCCCCAGTGAGATTTTCAAGAGAAGCGGCGTGAAATTTGTTTGGTCTATGTGCGATTTTTGGGGTCCCGTGGTCACTTGTTGGGATCCCTTGCGGTGGCTACGACACGTTTTTGGGGGCCCAACAAGTTTTGTGGGCTTTTGGAGCCATTGTTGAGATCCTAGATTGTTTTCCGTGAGCGGACTATTTTTCATTTACCCGGCTTCATTTGTTGGGTGATCTCAACGAGACTTTTAGAGCCCCGGTGGGACCTGTCAGGCCTCTAGCGTGATTTTCAGAGGCCCGGGTAATAATTCTTAGTACCCCAGTCTCAGCGTGATTTTCAGGAGGCACCGGCCCGACCGTTTGTGGCCCCCGTCGTGACTTTCTTGAACCCCGGCACGACTTTTTTTGCGGCCTCAACGTGATTTTCAGGGGCCCAGGTGCAAACTTTTGAGGCCCCAGCGTCATTATCGGGAGCCCCGCGCTACTTTGGGGGCCCCAATTTGATTTTTCTGAGCCCCGGTGCGATTTTTGGTGGACCGAGTGCAATTTTTAGGGAGCATGGCGCATTTTTTCCTGAGCTCGGCGGATTCTTGGGGGCCCCACAACCTATCAGGGGGGGAGGCAACTGCCCACAATGCCCCCTCCCCCATTCGGTATGTCACTGTGCCGTGCAATGATGCAACATAAGAATCCAGGAATAGTTCATCTGTTTCATCACTCACATGTGATTTCAACTCCCCAGTTATCCAGACAGTTTGAGGAAAGTCAAACATCTGCTACATGGATCAGGAAGGATGGATTGTAAGGCAACATGGATACCATGGAATTCAGGTCACAGTAGTTATGCTGCAATACATACCTTCTTCAACAGACTGCTTTGGCGATGGATGAGCTCCTGAAGTTTTGTCACGGTTGGAGTTGGAGATGGATGGAGCAACACTGTGAAGGACATAACATATGGTTCAAGAGACTTCTGTTTCCATTAACAATACAGGGGATGAAGTAACATTTTCATTGACTTCTATGGTTTTCATTGGCTTCATTGACTTCTATGGTGTCCTGAGTAAGTAGGACAATCGAGATGGCTTTCTGTTATATGCATCGTAGAAGCAATGTTATGATGTAGCTTTTATACCCCAGTGATAATAGTATGGATTCACTCATAAGTGAATTTGCAAACATACTGATATATCAGTTAACAACAATGCAGGGAGCTATGTGATCAACACGGTCGATGTGCCCTAAAGCCCAAATAACTAAGTAACAATGCAGGGATTCTGCTGCAAAACAGTTTGTCCATAAATTAGCCATGATATATGGCATCATACTTCCCATGCTATTTAGAATAGTGAGCTATATTTTGTGTACAAACATCAGTACATTAGAAATGTGAATTAAACGTTACACACATCAGTTCCTTACAAGTGTCAGCAATACATTTCCTTCGTGTGCTTTAAACATGATTCAAGAAAGCACTGTCATCGATTTTAAACTTTCAAAATGAGTGGGCCGCCTGGTGTTTTGAGTGCTATTTGAGTGAATTTGCTGTCTTGTTAGGGAACTGACCACTTATTGAGATATAAGTACTTTAACTTTGCCTGCTTCTATCATGAAACATTTGCCATTTTCCAATACATCAGAGATCATCAGAATAGCTTCTTGTCCACGAACCGGTATATGCATTTATATGCGTTTCTCATATTTATTAACACAAATGATGTAGATCTGATTTGCAAATGTATAACACAGAAAATGTTATCAGCACAGGATTCCATTCCAGAAAATATAGTACTTTCAACATGTTAGTGTCCTTTTACGTTTGAACATGTTAAGTTGGGTTACATTTTTATTGTAAAACAATACATTGCTTGAAATTTTTACAACTTGATGTTTTGGTTTTGTTTTTCTCCAAAGGGAGATTAGGCTAGGTTAGGTTAGGTTATGTTGCATTTCGTTAAAAAAAATATTTCACCCTATGTCACCTAAATCAAAGCCTTTTTGGTGTTATTTTGCTCACAACCTGAAATGTAGGCATTTGCATAGAAAATGAATGGTGCCATCAACTGAGTCACATTCATAAGCATTGCATTGAAATGATACATTCCACGAATTCATAAAACACCCTAAAACACAAATTTACCAAAATGAGCAGTAACATCATGTTCATCACATTCCTAAACATTGCAGGAAAAAAAAATCAAGAAATCAGAAATTACCTTAAGCTGTAAATTTACGAAAAGATGTGCCAACCCCTGGACGGAAATGCAACACTAGGTGCCGCAATCCTGGGCAGAAAAAGCACTAAGAGCAGTGGAATGAAAATATTAATAAAAGTAAATTAAAAACAGCTCTTCTTGAAATCAAACGTGGTAGTTATGTGATATTAACATGGAAACCCTGAGCACAAATCAGAAAAAGGCACGGACTGGACTTGTTCAAGCTTACCTACAAACTTCTTCAACTTCTGTTCCTTTGGGAATTAAATATCAGCGAGCTATTTATTCACTATTTAAAATAACACCAATCTGCAGATACATCGGAAGGCGCGAAGTACAAAAGCGAATCAGTACGTCACTTGAGATTGGCCTCTGGATTAAACACTGCGCGCAATTGCACCACAAATGTCTCACCTCCGTCACATTTGTGGACCACAACCGCAAATGTAGACTTCGGGCGCTGGGATTTCTGTAACTGGATGTTTTCTCCTTGGACGTTACGATTTTGGATGTTCTGAGGAACGCCCATCACGATTGGTGGCATTTAATGTGCGCTAGTGTCTATCAAGTCTCTCCAGACACATGTGGTGATGGGTTTTGACTTTATATAACTTACAAGCAGGTGTTTGTCACTTCTGCAGCCGCCATAGGCCCGTAAATCGGAGAATGTGCGTGAAGAGAGCACGGTCAGACAGATCAGATAAAGATCGTGCAGAGGGCACTAGAGGGAAAGTCGGGGGGTGGGGTGGAGGGAGCCCGGGTCGGGAGGGAGCGGCGGCACCGCCGGACTGACCTTGGAGCAGAGAGACGAAAGCCGTAGATACCGGTGTAGAGAAGGGCGGTAGAGCGTAGATGTAGCTTGTAGAAGTAGTGGTGATGAAGGTTGTAGAAGTAGCGGTGATGAAGCGGAGAGGTAGCCGAGGTGATGACGATGATGGCGCACTGCACTGCACTGAAGAGTCTTGTAGTTCAGGTGGGGTAGGGAGGAGTAGGTAGGTAGTAGTGGAAAGAGGGGGGATGAGAGGTGAGGTCGTTGTGCAGGGAGGTTGTGTAGAAGGTCTTGTGGTCCGGTGTAGTGTAGTGTAGTGTTGGTGGCAGGTGGCTGGAGCTGGTGTGTTTAACTGCGTCTTCGCACCGATCTCGTGCGGTGCTGTAGGCGCTTCAAGTTCCTACGGTAACGTAACGTAACGTAGACGTGCGAGCGAATCGTGTGTGTGTACGAGGTGCTTGGGTCCTTGAATTTGGCTACTAGTTCCTCCATCATGCTCTCATAGAGTTCTAAATCGCTTACTTTTCCTCGGCTTCCGGTTCGTTTATCTCTACCTGATACGTTTTCGATAGGCGTCGCTTCATTCCCTTTTTCGCTGAGTCAAACTTCTGTCTGGCCTTCTTTTGGCGTTGGCTTTCAGAAAGCCCACCTGAAAGAAATACAATAGTCTCACCAGTGTTATCAATCGGGAACGATCCCCCTGGACCCACAATTCCAATCTAGTCTGGTTACGGCTTGCCACATTTTATCACAATTTAGGCCTCGATGTTGAAATTGAAAAGTATTTCGAATGCATTTAATAATCTAGTGACCCATCTTTTCACTGGCGGCCGCAGACCGCCGATAAAGGGGGGCAACTCGGCGAGGGCGCCGGGTGGATTCGAGAGGGCGCCGAGGCGATCCGAGAGGGCGCCGAGCGGATCCGAGAGGGCGCCGCTCTCCGATCCTAGGAGGGGGGAGGGGTGGCAAGCGTCCCTGACGAGGTTGCCGGGTGAATCTGAGAGGTCGCCGCTCTTCGATCCTGGGGGGGAGGGGGCGGTGGGAAGCGTCCCTGACGAGGGCGCCGGGTGAATCCGAGAGGGCGCCTCTCCCCGATCCTGGGGGGAAGCGTCCCTGACGAGGGCGCCGGGTGAATCCGAGAGGGCGCCGCTCTCCGATCCTGGGGGGGCGTGGGAAGCGTGCCTGGCGAGGGCGCCGGGTGGATTCGAGAGGGCGCCGAGGCGATCCGAGAGGGCGCCTCCTGAACCAAAGGGGGGGGGGGACAAAAGACATGATAGCCCCCTCCTTTCGGAGCCAAAGGGGTGACATAGCCAGGGGGCAGCCAGGGGGGCATGCCCCCCCTGAGCCCCCCTGAGGGAAGCAGCTTGTACTAGATCTGTAGCGATTTTGCGAGAGTATGGGCAAGCCAGGCACGGCTTCCCAACCCCTCCCCCCCCCCCGCCCCGCTCAGCAACACATCCGCCACACGGGCGCGCTCACCGACATCGCTCCCCCGCCCCCCACCCCCATTCAGCAACACTTCCGCCGCCAAGGAAGGTTTGGTGCCCTTTTGGAGCTGACCTTGGGCCCTTTTGGTGAGATGCCCCCTGACAGAGTTCCTGGCTACGTGCCTGCTCATAGACCGCTGCGTATATGGTCTACATTCAGAAGAATTAGTGACAGGTTACGTAAAACCGGATGTATATTTTAGAAATTTCATGAAATGCAGCGCGTTTTGAATTGTTCTGTGCTGCTATGTCATTCTATGCCATTCTCGACTGCAGTCGCAACTTGATTATTCTTGGACAACCGGAAATTCCCACCGTATAAACACTACGGCGCATTGCCCCCAGCCCCCCGCTCCCCCACTAAATACATACGCTGCTGATTGGAGATGACCGACGCAGCCCACCGCAAACCTGAACCCTACCCCCACCCTGGATGGCATCCAGCAGCGAGGTTCTCGCCCATAGTTGCATTGTGCATAGCGCTGCTGCAACAGCCAGGACAGAGGCCTGTGCTATGTTATAACGATTTTTCTGACGGTGTTCCAGGGGTGCGCCCATTCTATCTTTGATTTTAACTAATACATAATTGCACAGAGAATCAGAATATGGATGTTTTTCGAAAATCGACACTTATACATTTTTCGAAAAATAAAATAATTATTATATAAAATTTATTATATAAAATTTATTATATAAAATATATAATGTAAAAAATAATAAAACATGGATGTATAAATTCATAAAAAATATTATGCAATACCATACTACGTCTGCTTTACAAAACATTTTACAGAATGGAAAAATAATGATAAACCTCTGAGTTATATCGCATTGAAATTTGCAATGAGCAGAAAAAAGTCAGCATATGACGTCATCGTGACGCAATAACCGTTAGACCTAGAGACCTAAAAACCTCAGATTCGTGTTCTCGGGCCTAGACAACCCCATACACAAACTTGCATGGGAATCCGAGGTGGTGCTGTGTTATCGAGGTGTCGAGTTTCCAAAGAATGACCCGAATATAAACCGATACGGATAGGATAGTAGATAAGCTATTCAACTTTTGTCGTGGAAGCGCAAACTTAGCAAAATGGTCATGATTCAATTTTGTTTTTAACCACAGCGTTGCATAACGAAAAGTTAGGATTAACTGATGCTGATGGTTTGTTTTAATTGCTTCACAAATATGTCACGCCCTAATCATAAACTACATCATCCCACATTCTCGCAGGCACATTTACTGACAGCCGCATCAGTAGCTTGAGCTGGATACATTCCACTGTTCCACGTGCTTCCATTTTATGTTAATATCAAATCGTATGTAAAAATTATCGCGATATATCGATTTTCTAAGCCCCATATATTTCCAGTATGACACACATACTCTTGTAGGATTGTGATCCGTAGAAAAAGATTGGACATTCAGAGTACCAGAATCAACTTGCCATCACATCTACCGATAGTAATTATGCATAGCAACCGTCTTTGGCTTAAAAATGCATATATTCGTCATGAAGCACCTTTATACAAGATTACAAACAACATGCAGTGACTCAGCCTCACATCAGGCGGACAGTCCATAGTTATTTGATATATTTGAAAACACATACACACACAAACATAACACAGTCACGGGTCGGTCAATAGGCCACCAGCTAATCGCACCGCTGCACCGTGAATGGATCCGCTCGATAGCCGGCTGGCGGCACGCTGGAGCGTTCCGACACCGCGCCGGTCGGCGGGGGCGAGTGGGGGCGTGTAGCCCCGACACCGCGCCGGCCGGCGGGGGCGAGTGGGGGCGTGTAGCCCCGACACCGCGCCGGCCGGCGGGGGCGAGTGGGGGCGTGTAGCCCCGACACCGCGCCGGCCGGCGGGGGCGAGTGGGGGCGTGTAGCCCCGACACCGCGCCGGCCGGCGGGGGCGAGGGGTAGCCAGACACCGCGCCGGCCGGCGGGGGCGAGTGGGGGCGTGCAGCCCCGACACCGCGCCGGCCGGCGGGGGCGAGTGGGGGCGTGTAGCCCCGACAACGCGCAGCCCGGCGGGGGCGTGTGGAGACGTGCGGCCCCGATGAACAGTCTCGACGCGCCTCGAAAGGACGTCCGCTCAGTGCATACCGTGCGTAAATAAACAACGCCAAAGTGAAGCTGTGTACAGAAGCTGCGGCAGGTGTCGCTGCCGACGGCGGCGGCCGTCAGCTGACGTTGTCCGGCCGTCAGCAGACGTTGTCCAGCCGTCAGCTGACGTTGTCCGGCCGTCAGCTGACGTTGTCCGGCCGTCAGCAGACGTTGTCCGGCCGTCAGCAGACGTTGTCCGGCCGTCAGCAGACGTTGTCCGGCCGTCAGCAGACGTTGTCCGGCCGTCAGCTGACGGCGCCACTGTGCGGGAGATGACAGATGACGACCAACATCTCGTCGTCCGTCGACGGACGATGTAGTGCACAGCGGAAATAAATACCAGGTGCGGTGATACAAAGGCCGGCACGGCAGGGCAGGCACCGATCAAAGCGTTGGACGTTCACTGGCGCCGGTCCACACGACGTTGGACCGTCAGTCGGCGCCGGTCCACACGTTCGGTGACGGTCAGATCCGGCGGTAGGACAACGCCGGCCCACGTCAGACCACGCCGGTCCACACGCAAACCCAGACCCCACGGCAG
Organism: Ashinkailepas kermadecensis; assembly: GCA_034440615.1. NCBI lineage: Eukaryota > Metazoa > Arthropoda > Thecostraca > Neolepadidae > Ashinkailepas > Ashinkailepas kermadecensis. The sequence goes on along the minus strand of JAOTOM010004744.1, from coordinate 364,477 downwards.
CGAGCCGACAGACCACCAACACTGGACTTGTGGTCGCCGCGCCGGCCGACCAGGCACTGTTCACCAGTCTCGGCGGGCCGTGCGCACCCTCCGGGGCGACACACCCTCCAGGGGCACACCCTCCAGCGGCACACCCTCCTGGGGCACACCTTCTAGCGGCACACCCTCCAGCGGCACACCCTCCAGCGGCACAACCTTGGTCGGCCGACCGACCGACCGTGGGACAGCTGAGCTACCACGATCAGCTGATCGACGACGTCCGTTGTCGATGCCACGACTCCGGCCACCTCAGAGGTCAGCACGGCGCCGCGCAACACTCAGGTCCTCTGGAGGAATCGGGCCGGCACTCGTGGCGAAAACACGACTCTGATGACTCGCCCTTCTCTTTGGCAGACTCACAGATTACCCGCTTGAGATCAGGGGTCCGGCGGACGGACGTGGGCGCTGGCGTGCGACACGCGTCGGCTCGCCACCAGCTCCTGCGCCAGCACCGGCAGTCGGTCGAGCTCAGCGTTCGGTGTCGGCGCCCGACGTGTCGGCCAGGCGGTGTGTGCGCGTGTCCGGCGGGCCGTCGCCGGAGTGTCCGCAACACTCCCCCGGCACGGCTGGTGCACGGCTCGCGCGCACCGACGTGCTCGCTCCCGTCCCCGGCTCATGTAAGGCCACTGCGCATGCGCACAATCACCAGCACAACACGGGCCGGCGCGCCAGCTGTCCGGCACACACGCCGCGTGATCAGGGCGCCGCACCGAAGCCACCGGCGTCAGCGTGGCTCCTGCTGGGCCACGGCTGCTGCTCCGACTGCTGCTGCTCCTGCTGGGCCACGCGTATCCGGCGGCTGGTCAGTGTTTCCGTGCGACGCGTGCGGACGGTGGGTCGCGCGGCCACCGTCCCGCTACACCGCAGAGCCGGGATCGCAGCAGCCGCAGAGCCGGGCTCGTCGCTCACGGCATCGCCTGCAGCACCGGCGACGGCACCGTGGCGATGGCGGCGCGCTCGGCCACCGCCGGCGGCTGCCACGGCGGCGGCTGGTCGGCCGCCCTCGCGCCCGGCGGAGTCGCCGACCGGGGCGACGCCGCGCTCGGTATGAGTTGCGGCATGTGCGTCAGCTGCGGCAGCTGCTGCGGCATGTGCGGCAGCTGGGACGGCTGCTGCGGCATGTGCGGCATATGGGACGACTGCTGCGGCATGTGCGGCGGCTGGGACGGCTGTTGCGGCATGTGCGGCATATGGGACGACTGCTGCGGGGGCGGCAGCTGCTGTGGCATGTGCGGCGGCTGCGGCAGCTGCTGTGGGGGCGGCAGATAGGACGGCTGCTGCGGGGGCGGCAGCTGCTGCGGCGTCTGCGGCACCTGTGGCGACTGCGGCCGCTGCTGCTGCGGCGACGATGGTGTTGGCTGTTGTTGTTGCTGTTGCTGCTGCTGCTGCTGCTGCTGCTGCTGCTGCTGCTGCTGCTGCTGCTGCTGCGGCTGCGAATGCTGTTGCTGTTGTTGTTGCTGTGGCTGCGGCTGCTGTGGCTGCGGCTGCTGTGGCTGCGGGTGCTGCTGCTGTGGCTGCTTGGTCTGCTGAGGCTGGGGCGGCTCTGAACAGGTCTTGGAGGCGGCGCGCTCCCTGCCGGCGTGATCGAGCTCCGTGCCACTGATCGAGCCGGCCGGGGTCGAGATTGACGACAGGGGCGGCACTGGCCGGCCAGGAGGCGACCGAGACACAGGCGCAGACTTGACGTCGGTCAGCGGCGGCACTGGAGGCACAGCAGCACACAGCAGGTCACAACAGGTCAGAACAGCACACTATAGGTCACAGGAGGTCACAACAGGTCAGAACAACACACATTAGGTCACAGAAGGTCAGAACACCACACTATAGGTCACAGCAGGTCACAACAGGTCAAAACAACACACTATAGGTCACAGGAGGTCAGAACAGCACACTACAGGTCACAGGAGGTCCCAACAGCACACAATACGTCACAGCAGGTAGCAGCACACACCATGTCACAGCAGGTAGCGAAAGCATACGAATCGCAATAAGTAGTAAAGTAACGTAAAAAGTAACGATCGCAGCAGGTAGTTAGTTATTGTGGTTTAGGGGCGCATCGACTGCATAGGTCATATAGCGCCCATAGCTCAGTCATTTATACATAGAAGCGTGTGAACGCCACTTCGGACAACGAGTTATAAGACGATGTGGAATCTGTTCATAATACAACTGGTACTAACCACGTCTGCATCAGCATGTTAATGGCCGGTGTAAATCACGGACAATCTAATTTCCAAGAGGAATTTGAAAAGTTGTCCGCGAGTGAACAATGTCAGACTCGTCCCCTAATACTTCCCGAAGCGAGATAGATCGCAGCAGGTAACATCAGCTCATGGTAGGTCACTCCAGGCCACAACAACACAAGGACTACAGCAAATAACAGAAGGCCACAAGGTCACAGCAAGTCACCGCAGCACACAGCGACGACAACAGCCCACAGCAAGTCACATCAGCACACAGCGGGCCACAACAGCCCACAGCAAGTCACATCAGCACACAGCGAGCCACAACAGGTTACAGCAAGTCACCGCAGCACACAGCGGGCCACAACAGGTCACAGCAAGTCACATCAGCACACAGCGGGCCACAACAGGTCACAGCAAGTCACCGCAGCACACAGCGGGCCACAACAGGTCACAGCAAGTCACATCAGCACACAGCGGGCCACAACAGATCACAGCAAGTCACATCAGCACAAGGCAAACAGACACAGCAAGTCACATCAGCACACAGCGGGCCACAACAGGTCACAGCAAGTCACCGCAGCACACAGCGGGCCACAACAGATCACAGCAAGTCACATCAGCACACAGCGGGCCACAACAGCCACCGGGACAGGTCACTGGCATCGATACTGATAACATAATACTACCAATATTACGGTGCCCATCCCATATGTCAGTATTCGAAAAGCCAACTTATCTCTCGGCTGCATTTCTAGCGTTTCACTCCGTTTTGCAACATAATTACCAATTGAATTGCAAGTAATCTAGGCAAAACCAGCATCTAGATTCATGGAAAACCTAAGATTCCAATTAAGTACTAATGCTACATTGCAGAAAAATGAAGAACCAAAGCAGGGCAACATTCCGAGCGTCTTGGACTTGAGGTATTTGCTCGCAAAAACAATTTGAAGAACCGTCGTTGTGTGCAATGCGGTTCATACTTGTTCATATAGCCCACTGTTTGCATCTGACATCTGACATTTACATCTGACATGTCAGAACCGCCCGCCACCAGGCGCCAACCAACACAACAGAAATTGCACACGTTCCCAGAGCCGGCGTGGCACAGGTAGCACGACGTGGCGGCGGCACTCACAGGTGATGGTTGGCACTCATAGGTGATGAGCGGCACTCACAGGTGATGGTCGGCACTCACATGTGATGGTCGGCACCGCTCCTGAAGGCGACATCATGCCCGGCGGAAACATGCCCATCAGCATGTGCATATCGGGGAATCCCAGCAGACTGGGCAGCTGGCCGCGCGTGTGTGACGTCGGCGTCGGTGTCGGTGTCGGTGTCGGTGTCGGTGTCGGTGTCGGTGTCGGCGTCGGTGTCGGCAGCGGGTGCCGCGGCCGCGGCTGGTACAGTGGCGCCGCCCGACAGCCGGCTTCCATGGCGGGCAGGCCGCGCAGCATAGATGGCGCTGGCATCGGGAATGGCGGCCGCCCGTTGGCCAGGGCGGGCGCCATCTTCAGGCCGGCTGGCGGTGCGCCGTCCTGCGGGCGGCAGCAGAACAGTCAGCTCACCGTGCGGCGGCCAACCCGAGCTGGCGCCACCGGGATGGCACGCACTTGTTAATCAAACGGAACGCGCCGGTCGTCCAAACGTGCATATTATCTTGTCGGCCTGTCAGCGGGTCGCTAGTTCCTGTTTTCAAACCACTGCAGCTGTGGCAATGCACCATGGCAGCAAAATGTGTGCTCCGGGCGTGTGACTATTCCCATCGGCTGGCCACACGAATCGGGTCAGATGGGTCGTGTTTCAGCCGACGGCCGACTAGGTCCGGCCAGCCGGGATCGGCAGCGTGGCCGGACAAACAGCAGTGTGTCGGCACGCGCCACGTCCGCCGCCAAACCACGCGCCACCGTACTGTGTCAAGTGTCCGCTGTACGCTGGCCTACCCGGCCCCGAGCCCCAACAATACCTCCCTCGAGTCGCCCGACAATACGCAGATCCGCTGGGTAGGTCCTCGAGTCGCCGAACAATGCGCAGATCCCTGGGAAGGTTCTCGGGTCGCCCGACAATACGCAAATCCGCTGGGAAGGTCCTTGAGTCGCCCAATAACGCGCAGATTCACTGAGAAGGAACAGGGCAGCAGGACGGCTGCTCCGTTTGCCGCTCTGGGGCAGGAGCCAGGCTGGATGGCTCAGCTCCATGTCGAACAGGAGCCGCTGGCAGGAGCGAAACCAGACAGGAGCAGGAGCTGGAGCTGGAGCAGGAGCTGGAGCTGGAGCAGGATCTGCACCATATGGCACGTCCCGGGCCATAAGAAACAGGAGCCGCTGGCAGCGTCCAGATCTGGCGCCGACACTGCAGTCAGAAGGTACAGCAACAAAGGAGAGCCACACGAAACGATTATATAAACCGTGACAAAGCCGGAAGGAGGCGGGGATTGTTGGCTAATCCCCACACGAAAGTCATCACGAGTGGAAAATGTAAGCCCTTGCTTAGCAGTATTCCAACAATCCACCAGTTATACATGTAATATCCGACACAATTTTGTACGCCAGAAATCACCTGCGGTTGCGCAACCTTTCCAAGAACTCTGTACGTTTCTGAGGTGTGCAGCCTAGTGGAGCAGCCGCCACCGGTCACGTCTGGTGCACAGGAACAGGTGAGCACGTGACCCTGTGACAGGTGAGCACGTGACTGTGACAGATGAACACGTGACTGTGACAGGTGGTCACGTGACTGTGGCAGGTGGCCACGTGACTGACAGGTGAGCACGTGACTGTGACAGGTAAACACGTGACTGTGTGACATGTGAACACGTAACCCTGTGACAGGTGGCCACGTGACTGACAGGTGAGCACGTGACTGTGACAGGTGAGCACGTGACTCTGTGACAGGTGAGCACGTGACCCTGTGACAGGGGAACATGTGACTGTGTGACAGGTGAACACGTGACCCTGTGACAGGTGTGACCAGTGTGATAGCGGTCTGGACATTTCTGTCCGCCAGGCGCCGCCCCTGCCGTTCACGGCTAAAGACGCCCAACACCGGGTACGGCTTTGAATACCGCTGGCATGCGGCGGGCTTTTAGCTCCATATCCGGAATGTCGTACTAATAGATTCACACCCATCGCATGACAGGTTCCACGCCACTGTCCTTCCCAGAGCGAAACTTGGGAACTTACTTATTTGAGTGAGTGGTGGGGGGGGGTTGGAGTGGGGAGCCAGAAGTGCTGCGATTACCAACTAAAAAGAGTCATCGGCGGTTCCCACCAAGTTGCTAGCCGGTACGCTACCAGCTGAGCTACCAGCTGAGATTACATGGAACCGGCCAACAACCAACATCCAGAATTGACAAGTGAACCCCACCCGGGGACGCCGCCTATGCCATGGGAACGTCCACGGGTCTGCAGCTGGAGAATTGCATGATCAAAAGAGGTGATACCTTCAGAACATCGTGACATGATAATGAGTGGTTTTAATTTGCGCTTGCATCATCCGCTGACTAAAAGCATCCAAAAGTCGCTGACGGATCACTGCATTGAACCGACTGGTACAACATAGACAGCTTATTTATTTAAATCACACGAGCACAGCCCCTGCATATTGCATCAGCATGTCTGCAATAGGAAGTGATCAAATTTGGCGCCAGTTCTCTCTGGGTGATGCAACGCAGGCTCGGCACTTGTTGCACTGCTTTAAGCGCATGCAGCAGCACAAACAGGGCACCTTGAAGCACGGGGGAAGAGCTTCAAACCCAAAACCTGAAGCAAGGGGAGGAGCTTGTAACCCAAAGCCTGAAGCACGGGAAGGAGCATGCAACCCAAGACCTGAAGCACGGGGGAGGAGCATGCAACCCAAGAAACCCTGTCGAGAAAACCCCACTGGTACTATCGAGATCGGGATTTAGTGAATAGGGATGCATTGGTATTGGTAGATGTGTAGGATGTTGGTGGATAGCTTCTTTGGAATTTATGATGCTGTATTTTGCAGGGTCTGAGTATCTTTTTGCCGATGCTTATAGTATTTTCCCTTTACAGGTTCAACCCAGATGGATCCCTATGGCTCTTTTGATGTCTGAACACTGGATGACTGCACTATCCCGCTTGCCAACTATTTCCTACCTTACGCCCTATCGCTTCATGACCAGTGTAGGCAATTTGTTTGCGAATATGCATCAAATGCATCAAATGCATATCTCGACTTCTGCAGATCGTGTCTCTCAAACAAGCTGAAAACCGCAAGCCCGGCCACCTGTGGTGCAATGTTTCCCGGCGTGCCGGTACACAGACATATTTTCTCATATGTCGACCATTCCAGTAATGGTTCAGCTACAAATAGTAAACTCGCTCCGTCCTGTCTCGCTCCGTCCTGTCTGGAGACTGCAGCCACCGATTATGGATATTAAAAAGTTCGGACATAACACTGGCAGGATACCGACGGGATCAGACCGTCAGCTGGATCAGTGCAGTGGTCTCCAGTGGTGGTGGTGGTGGCCTGGCAGACTGACTAGTCTAATGATGCTGAAACATTGCGCCGTCTGATCCTGCCTTCGCCGAGGGAGGCATCACGGTAGCTAGGGTGAACACCAGACTGTGATAGACGCCAGACTGGCTGTGGTAGACACCAGGTTGGCTGGGGTGACTGGAGCCGGTGATCTTGAACCACTCGTTAGCTTTTCCGGTCGGGTTCTCAAAGCTTTCATGGTTCATAGCTACAGTCTAAACGAACCATACACAGAGACACTCGCAACATACAAGTCGAAGACGAGTGTCTGAGCATATCCGTGTGTTGTTTTGAGAAGTGCCATAAGGCGAATTCCTGGAGGCGAGGATAGCTGAGTCTCTGAGTCAGTGCCGATACTTTTCAAATAAACACAATTTTGCACGTTCGCATTCCAGGCCATTCAATTCCCTCGAGCATGCCACGTGTATGCACATCGGGAGATCTAGCACGTCGGAACGATGTCGCATTTCGGACAGCTCGGTACCGAGCATGTGCATCCAAACTGTCATTTGCCAATTCCCAATCCCAAACTGTCATTGCCAATCATTTCCATGTGATTCCATGTACGACCGGCACAAACACGGGCACATTTTATACGGGCCTTCAGATATGTTTTATGACGGACTGGTGAATGGCTTGTCTACACATAGGGCTCGAGGACCCTGGACGGCCTGAAGACGCTGGACGGCATGCTGCAATCTGAATCAGGAAGCAGTATCACCGTGCGGAACAAACTGGACTGGGAGCACCTACCAGCCGACATCTGGACGGTACCTCCACTTTAGACGAACCTATGAGCGTCCAGAACAAAAGTAGGCAGGACTGAGTGGCGTGCCTGCTAATCCCAAGTTGATGAGCATATTGAAGAAAAAATCCCTCGCTTGATTCGTCATGGATTTTCCGATCGAAGAAGCCCAGAAAAGTGAGAGGGGGAGGCATGGCTAATACACTGCCACCAAAAGTGAGGGGGCCAGAACCGTACGACTGCCCACACCAGAGACCAGTGGCGCAGCCAGGATATTCGTAACGGGCGGCCCGACAGAAAACATGTTCAGGAATAGAAAACGCTTTCGGCGCGCAAATCCCGAAGAAAATGTTTGGTTTTACGTGCTGAAAATCTCAAGAGTTCTTCTTTGATCTAGTGTATTGTTAATTGCTGAAGAGGGGAGAGGGTCCCGGCCGCCGCCCCCCCCCCTCCCCCCTGGCTGCGTCTCTGCCATAGATGGCCGTTATGCTGAATAAACCACACGTCTCCGTGTAGTGCGGCCCGTATCTACATGGTGGTCGGATAACTAAAATACCATGTCGGTTCAGACAGGGTACATAAAGCCTGCACAGCTAACGCAAGACCTCCAAATTCCATCATTTCGAAGAACATCAGCTGATGAGACCATTCGGATGATAAATTGGTAGGCGAAAATGACCCATTACTCAACCTCGTCATGACTATTTTCAATTATTGTACATTGCAGCAGATCTATTAAGCTTTCGTGGCATCTGTGATGCTTTTATGTGTGTATTATTTATATATATATATATATATATATATGAATTCAAACGTAGCTTGAATGATGCCATGGCGTTTCGGTATAATTTCTTTATCAAAGGCAAATATGAGACCGAGGTATGCAGCTAGACTTTAGTATTAGTACACAGGCTAGACCTTAATCTTGCGTTCCTCATTTTAAATGAATTGATCGTAATCTTGCCTTCCTCATCTTAAATGAACTGTTCGTAATTCTCATATTCGCCCTTCAGAAGGCGCTACACCCCAGACGTCAGCCATTTTGCAAGTAACGCTCGAATATTAAATGTAGCGCTAGATAACATATAACGGCTATTCCACACTCATATTATTCTGTCACGAAATGTTCGGAAACAAAATGAAATACATACAGTTGTCGGCTAACTGTCTCTTTAAAAGCAGCACGAGGCTTCCCACATAAAATGGAGTTTGGCGGAGGGTGATCAATGTTTCAGACGAGTTTGGGTCGGAGGGTAATGCACGGTCGCCACGCGGTAGCAGTCGGTGCTGGTCAGCTGGCGTTAGTTAGGCAGCTGGTCAGCCAGAGCCGACAAGAAAGGTGGATCGAGTGGCGTTGTGTCAAGTCCAGTAGCAGCATGGTGACGAAGCGTGGTTCAAAGCTCAATTACGCCATCATGACGCCATCCACTCCACTTTGTGTGGTCAGCATTCGACCAATGGTAGTTCCGTTGCCATTTGTACAATCACAGAGTGCCATAGAAAGCAGGCTCGGCCGCCTGGCCCGGGAATGGCCAGCCAGCATCTCTCCTGCAACTGAGGATCTCTGCTCGGGCTAATCTCTCCTGAAACTGAGGATCCCTGCTCGGGCTAATCTCTGCTGAAAATGCGGCTCCCTGCTCTGGCTAATCTCTGCTGAAATGAGGCTCCCTGCTCGGGCTAATCTCTGCTGAAAATGATGCTCCCTGTCCGGGCTAATCTCTCCTGAAACTGAGGCTCCCTGTTCGGGCTAATCTCTGTTGAAAATGAGGCTCTCTGCTCTGGCTAATCTCTGCTGAAAATGACGCTCCCTGCTCGGGCTAATGTCTCCTGAAACTGAGGCTCCCTGCTCGGGCTAATCTCTCCTGAAAATGAGGCTCCCTGCTGGGGATAATCTCTCCTGAAAATGAGGCTCCCTGCCCGGGTTAATCTCTCCTGAAACTGAGGCTCCCTGTTCGGGCTAATATCTCCTGAAAATGAGGCTCCCTGCTCTGGCTAATCTCTGCTGAAAATAAGGCTCCATGCTCGGGCTAATCTCTGCTGAAAATGAGGATCCCTGCCCGGACTAATCTCTGGGTGAAAATGAGGCTCTCTGCTCGGACTAATCTCTGCTGAAAATGAGGTTCACTGCTCTGACTAGCTACCCGGTGAGTCATTCTGTGGTGAATGCCATGACCGTCGTCCGCAGCTGGTTGGAATTGGTAAAGCCGACCTGTTTCGCAATCACTTTGTACAATATAATGCCATTAACAACTTCGCAGTGTGTAGAGCGGGGAGGGGGGGGGGGGGTCGGCCTAAACGACCCGTGTCGGGTTCCACAACCATAATGCTACCATAATGAAGAGCAGGCCGCTCTTCCAAATCAATATCAAGCGCAGAGAAACATCGACATTGATGTCGGTCTAACGGTTGATTTAGAAGCTGCCAAACCCCCACAAACATATGCAAGCTCGACAATATTACATTGCAAATGCGAGCGGGTCTCTCCCATGGGAGAGACCCGCCCGCATTTTTGTGTTGTTCCGTCACATTAAACATGATGGCGCACCAAGAAGCCACTTTTAACACTATATGTATCACTTGATAATGAAAAGCCTGGGTTATGAAAAGTAAGCCACCCTACCAACGTGCTGCCTATTGTGGTCTGGAGGTAACCTACAATCGTCAAAATTACAATTACATTAAATTACGGTGCTGAAAAGGAGAGTTTCCTGCGACGTTTATATATCCATCATAGACTGATCTCAAGAATGTTATTCCCAACTTCCTTTATTTTGCATGGAGCTGCAAAATATAGCTAAGCAGGCTGGTTGTGCTGCAGTGGAGTGCGAAGTGCACTGCAGTGCATTTTACCAGTGACTACCCGAACTTTACCAGTGGCCAATCTAACTTGACCAGTGACCACCCGAACTCGACCAGTGACCACCCGAACTTCACATGGTTTGATTCGGGCAATAAAGGTATCTTTCCTCAGGTAAGATAGATAAGAGTTTGATCAACTTATCGGATACCAAGAGGAAGGAAAAGGTGACAATAACCAACTATTTCGCCTCTAATGGCGAGGCTTGGTCATACGGTAATATATGATATCACAGTAAGCACCTACTATGACACGCAGTGGCGGATTCAGGGGGACACTGGGGGTCTGTGCCTCCACGACATACGTGTGGCGCCCGTCCAGGACGCTCGAGTGCACCCTCCCCTTCCCCGCTCAAGAAGTTTTCCAGATGCTCCCTCTGGAGAAATGGTGCCCCTCCCGACCAAATTCCCCCGATCACATTTTCTGGATCCGTCCCTGGTGACATTATTACCGCTTGCCAGTGACGTATCACCATCAATAGAAGCGAAATATTTGGCTATTAACACCGTTTCCTTCCTCTCAGTATCTGAACTTTGACCACCCGAACGTAATAACGAATTTAATTTCGGTTTACTGCCGCATACCTACTTTCTTTATGATCAGGGGCGGATGAAGGAGGCACTGGGGAATGTGCGCCTTCCCCATGTAACCATAGAAGCTTCTCTGGCAAGGAAAACGCGTCCCTCCGGGACAACCTCGGGTGCCCCCCCGCTCAAAAAAGGATTTTTCAGCCAAAGGCCTCCTGAAAGAAAAAGGCAACCATGTAGTATGCTACAGCACACCCCTGCCATCCATCCTCCGCACTAAGCTGGTCTTCAACCGAAGGCCAGCTTAGTGCGGTTTCTCCAGCAACTTCCACAGTGGGGTCAATCCGAGGAAATGGCGGCCATCCAGACGCGACCTTCCTGTATGAGTGTTCAGGGTAGTGCGGCGTGATAGCGCGCATCACAGACTTCTGTTCTCCAGTTCCTTCGACGCAACCATTTTCAAATGCTTCAGGAGCATGCACTTTGGCAGAGGTAAGCAGACTTGACTAGGCAATCGCCTTAAACTTGAGTGTTTGCGATCAGATGTCCATGCTATGTAAACACCATGATGGTGATTATTGGTTTCACGGCACGTCGGCCGTTGAGTCATGTAACGTCGCCAATCTCTCACCCAGATTGGTCGCGGGCGAAGAGTAGCGACAGGTGAGACTTGAACCCACAATCTTTCGATTGTGAGACGGACAACTTACCCCTAGACTATTCGTCCCCTATGTAGCCACCATACAAGGCAACTGATGCAATAGATGACTTTCAATCATATTTGGCCACAAGTTAATGCATGGACCGGCTGCACGTCAAACTTGGAACCTAATGCAATTTGTGACTTCAAATTCATCCCGGATAATGTGAGTATGCTCCATTATGATGCAAGAGATGTGCTCCGGAGATGTCGGGCAGTGACAACTTGGCAATGATGCTGCAAATGGCCGTGGCGTACCACAATGTATGCTAAATGTATGCTGAATGTACGTATACTACATGTATACTAAACGCAGGTCTAAATCCAATACGCTGTGCAAAAGTGTCAGCCGACTTGTAAGTGTTGCAACCTGTAGACGTGATGACCCGCCAGGGTGCAGCAGGTGAGGCTGACCTCAGGTGTGACTTCCCCACCAGGGTGCAGCAGGTGAGGCTGACAACAGGTGCGACTTCCCCACCAAGGTGCAGCAGGTGAGGCTGACCACAGGTGTGACTTCCCCGCCAGGGTGCAGCAGGTGAGGCTGACCACAGGTGTGACTTCCCCGCCAGGGTGCAGCAGGTGAGGCTGACCTCAGGTGTGACTTCCCCGCCAGGGTGCAGCAGTGAGGTTGACCACAGCCTGGCCACACTGGATCACGCAATGACCTCTCTCTGACGAGACTAAGGCGAGCCTACGCTGTTCAGCGCGACAAACTAAACGGGGAATGATGTCCAGTGGGGGGAAAACTGTCCTCCGACTTCTGCCATGACTTCTACAAAAGCCTGAGCTCACCCTGCATCACTGGCTGGCCTCACCAATGCCAGTGAGATGTCTGATATGTTCCCCACGAGCGCTGAATTATCAGCAAGTGTGCTGATTCTCAGCGATCGAACGGTCCCGTGCCGATTTTCCTGCTGCTATCCTGCCGCCTGAGTCGGCGCCGTGAGTCTCGTTCCAACCTGCAAACAACTGCTCAAAGGCGAGCGGCCGTGGATTAACGGCCGGCCCAAGTCAGCTGACTGGCTCACGTTTCTGAGTGCAGCAGCTGACTGGCTCACGTTTCTGAGTGCAGCGGCGTTGGCGGCGGCCGCCTGCTCCTCCATCTGCTCCTTGAGACCGGACGTGTCCCGGAACACGACGGCGCGGATCACGTTCTTCACGGTGTCGTCGGGCCAGCTGCCCAGCAGGATCCGCTGCGGCCGGCCTCGACCCTTGGGGCGCATCTCTGCCGGCCGGTCACGTCAGGTCAGGTCAGGTCAGAGAGGTCACACGACACCACACCACAGCACACCATAGCCAGGTCAGAGGGGTCACACCACACCACACCGCAGCCAGGTCAGCGGGGTCAGGTCATGACTAGGTCAGCGAGAGATGCACGACAGTTGGACCAGGTTCAACATGGGTCACAGCAACACACTGGGAATCGATCGTAGTCCGGAATGTACATGCACATGGCGATTTGCAGCGCATCCACCGGAGGTGCGGCAAACATAGTGGGTGACACAAAGCTCCGCACACACGCCTCTGGACAGCTCTATTTTCTCCCCACCTGCACAGTTTCCAGGTTCGTCCAGCGTCGTCACTGTCCTATGCCAAATTCCTGGAAGCGCTTAAAACCGGATATTGCAGGGTGCAGCTTTGCGGAAGACGGTCGGTGTGTGTGTGTGACGTCACAGCCCCGGCACACCCATACTCGGGACCACGGGCAGATACATGCCTGATACAGACCTGAGTTAAACCACCTACAATTATGTCTGAGTCAGACTACCCGCACCCAAGTCTGGGTCAGGCTGCCCACACCTAGACTGGAGTCAGACTATCAACACAGACCCACCTCTGTCACCCACACCCGGGCTCGGACCAGAGACATGGTACGGCTGGCACTGGATCTGAAAAGGCGTTGCTCTTCAGGGTTCAGTGGAATGAGGCTGACACGGGGAGGGGAGGAGAGGGGAGAGGAGACGTCACACTGTAGGGTTCAGTGGAGTGAGGCTGACACGGGGAGGGGAGGAGAGGGGAGAGGAGACGTCACACTGTAGGGTTCAGTGGAGTGAGGCTGACACGGGGAGGGCAGGTGAGGGGAGGGGAGGTGAGGAGAGACGTCACACTGCAGGGTTCAGTGGAGTGAGGCTGACACGGGGAGGGCAGGGGAGGTGAGGGGAGGGGAGACGTCACACTGTAGGGTTCAGTGGAGCGAGGCTGACACGGGGAGGGCAGGTGAGAGGAGGGAAGGGCAGGTGAGGGCAGGGGAGGGCAGATGAGGGGAGGCGTCACACTGTAGAGCTTGGTGGAATGAGGCGGCCCACTCAGAATTCGTCCGGTCACGGATCTCGCCCAGTGACCATGCAGTGCACGAGGCCGGTTTGGGTGCATAACACGACACCACGGCACCGCAGCCCACCAATGTGGCCCGACAGCTACATACTCTGGCCGTCACAGCTGTGGCTGGACAGCACGGCACCGCAGCCCACCAATGTGGCCCGACAGGTACATACTCTGGCCGTCACAGCTGTGGCTGGACAGCAAGGCACCGCAGCCCACCAATGTGAGCCGACAGGTACATACTCTGGCCGTCACAGCTGTGGCTGCACAGCAAGGCACCGCAGCCCACCAATGTGAGCCGACAGGTACTCTGGCCGTCACAGCTGTGGCTGGACAGCACGCGCACGCTTCGCCGACTTCCCGCCACGTTTCAGGGAACTGTCATCTGTGTCCGGGCAGAGCGGCGTTCAATAGCCTCGGAAGCCACCGATGGGCAGCAGCTGACTGCCGTTATGCGCGTGCAATGTGTTGCAGTCGATACATGGATGTGTGTTCGTGTGTGGCAGGGCGGGCCGTGTCCGCTGTTTCCTGCACTGACCATCGTTGTCGAACAGTGCGCAACAAAGCGGACAAGATGATTGGATTACAGGGAGGTGGTACATGATATCACTACTTAGCAGTAACTGTGATAATTTTTCACTTTCACACTGATCCAAATGCAGCATGATCTCTAATTTGATAGCAGCATATACTGAAGGCATGTCAATTATCACAAAGCGAATGAATTGCAGCAGGGGAACCTTCCATGAAACTTTGGATTAATGCTGGCATATTTTGCATTATGAATGAAAAAAACTATACGGGAAATAAAAAGCAAAAGAAAAAAGCAAATATAAATATACACTATAGAAACATCACCATCAATACTATCAGAGAAGGAAACGAAGTTATATAATACAAATCATCTGCATAGTAATCGAAGAAGTGGACTGAAATGTTGGCAAAGCGGGGCTGATAAAGAAAGTAAAAATACAACATAATATATCGTAGACGATGACGAGAACGTACCGATGCAAACAAAAATGGTCCGAGTGGCTTCAGTGCACTTCTTTCCGTCCATTGACAATGAAGTAGAATACAAAATACATCACACTTTAGCAAGAACCCTCTCGATTACACCAAAAAATCAACTTGTGTGGTTGGTTGGTTATTAGGGTTTTAGGGCGCATCAACTGCATTGGATCAACTTGTGTGAAAATATGCCGCAGTAGAAAGGGATGTAAGCACCAATGAAGCCCAAATAGAAACAATTGCAAAGATGCAAAGTTCTGCTGGGGGTGACGTTGATGAAATTAGTACCTCATTAATGTCGTGATATTCGAAATGAAACAAAGCAGACACTTTTTCAAAATTTGCTTGATGAATGGTGTATTGAGTAAATAACCGAAAAGTCCTAATTATTCGTATATGTCAGGTAGGGGACCCATACCAATTCACACTGCACAGTGCCGTCTGCTTGCTTTGAAGTCCTTTAAAATCCTTGAACATGTTATTGCTCCTTTGGCTGTTGTCATATTCAGAACTTAAGAATGTGATTAATCACATGCCCATTGCGCATGTCCATAATGATCTTAAAATAGCCCTAGAAAATAGCGAAATCAGTAGACTTCATATTGATCGGCAAGCGCTTTTGACACTGCATGCACTAATATATTATTGACAAAAATGCATTGTAACCGCAGGTACACTTGTAATGATACTGATATATCGTTTAGCATTACTGTGTGCGCCCTGAGGCGGCCGCCAGTTGACTGTTCTGACTCCTGGACAGCTCGCCAACGGAAGCCGGACATTGCGCTTGGCCAAATAGGATGTTATAATAGGCGGCTGATAAATAGGCTGCTGCATAAGAAATGAAGGTGACCTTTAAAAAGCCGACACGTCATGTAACATGCAAACTTCGGTTTGGGTTCTCAGTTGCAGTTCAACAAAAACAAAGTGGTTCCGACCATGAATTTTCCCCGCCGGCAGCTGGGGGGGGGGGGGGGGGGGGGCGTCAGACACTGTGAGCCGTGTTGATACATCAGTGGTAGTGCACTCCCGCACACACTATGCCGGTGGGAGGGAACCTACGAGTATCTACGTGACACGCTCTGCTAGACAAACCGCCCCATCCGGCAGTCACACAAGGAAACGCTACAATTAAGCTGGTCCACAACATCTCCCGCGGGAAACACGTGGTTCGCCTTCAGCACTGAACACACATTGTTGGTGTTCGCTCTCCCTTGTCTTACGCAACTTCGCATTGGTATGTGTCAACGGCTGTGAGCTATCCCACGCGAACAAAAGCTACGGCTGGCCCAGTGGACACAACAATGCACACTACCACAGCAACAAACACCTTCACGGCTGGACACAGCGCCACAGCAACAAACACCTTCACGGCTGGACACAGCGCCACAGCAACAAACACCTTCACGGCTGGACACAGCGCCACAGCAACACACACCTTCACGGCTGGTCACAGCGCCACAGCAACACACACCTTCACGGCTGGTCACAGCGCCACAGCAACACACACCTTCACGGCTGGACACAGCGCCACAGCAACAAACACCTTCACGGCTGGACACAGCGCCACAGCAACACACACCATCACGGCTGGACACAGCGCCACAGCAACACACACCTTCACGGCTGGACACAGCGCCACAGCAACACACACCTTCACGGCTGGACACAGCGCCACAGCAACACACACCTTCACGGCTGGACACAGCGCCACAGCAACACACACCTTCACGGCTGGACACAGCGCCACAGCAACAAACACCTTCACGGCTGGACACAGCACCACAGCAACACATACCTTCACGGCTGGACACAGCGCCACAGCAACACACACCTTCACGGCTGGACACAGCGCCACAGCAACACACACCTTCACGGCTGGACACAGCGCCACAGCAGGACACACCTTCACGGCTGGTCACAGCGCCACAGCAACACACACCTTCACGGCTGGACACAGCGCCACAGCAACACACACCTTCACGGCTGGACACAGCGCCACAGCAGGACACACCTTCACGGCTGGTCACAGCGCCACAGCAACACACACCTTCACGGCTGGTCACAGCGCCACAGCAACACAACCTTCACCTGAACTTCAGCGGCAGCCCAACAACACACACTTAAGCCCACAACACACCTTCACGGCTGGTCACAGCGCCACAGCACACCCCCACACACGCAACACACACCTTCACGGCTGGACACAGCGCCACAGCAACACACACCTTCACGGCTGGACACAGCGCCACAGCAACACACACCTTCACGGCTGGTCACAGCGCCACAGCAACACACACCTTCACGGCTGGACACAGCGCCACAGCAACACACACCTTCACGGCTGGTCACAGCGCCACAGCAACATACACCTTCACAGCTACAGCGCCACAGCATCACACACCTTCACGGCTGGTCACAGCACCACAGCAACACACACCTTCACGGCTGGTCACAGCACCACAGCAACACACACCTTCACAGCTGGACACAGCGCCACAGCATCACACACCTTCACGGCTGGTCACAGCACCACAGCAACACACACCTTCACGGCTGGACACAGCGCCACAGCAACACACACCTTCACGGATGGAC
This sequence comes from Ashinkailepas kermadecensis, assembly GCA_034440615.1. Lineage (NCBI taxonomy): Eukaryota > Metazoa > Arthropoda > Thecostraca > Neolepadidae > Ashinkailepas > Ashinkailepas kermadecensis. The sequence goes on along the minus strand of JAOTOM010004744.1, from coordinate 346,995 downwards.
ACAGCGCCACAGCAACACACACCTTCACAGCTGGACACAGCGCCACAGCAACACACACCTTCACGGCTGGTCACAGTACCACAGCAACACACCTTCACGGCTGGACACAGCATCACAGCTACACACCAATTCCATTTAGAGCGATCGCATTGCAATGACACAACACCACAGACGACCTGTAATGCCACGACAGCACAGACGACCTGTAATGCCACGACAGCACAGACGACCTGTAATGGCACGACAACACAGACGACCTGTAATGACACGACAGCACAGACTACCTGTAATGAAATGACAGCACAGACGACCTGTAATGGCACGACAACACAGCCAGCCTGCAATGTCACGACACAGACAGCCTGCAGGGTTTGACGCGGTCGTTGCCTGAACTAGATTACGGTTACATTCCTCAATTGCATGCTCTTGGAAAGACAGCACGAGCAGTATAAAGGAATAAATTGGACATTGAGCTGGCATGGCCGCGAACACGCCACCACTATTCAGAGAACTAGCAAACAATTCCATTTCGAGCGATTGCATTGCAATATGCTACTGAGGTGACCTTTTCTGGCAGAGTTTTCTGGCGGAGGGGCGGCATATAATGGCGGTGAGCAGCTGGCTGGGTGGCAACCGGAACGTCTACCAGCGACACGTGGCCGCTGCCGGCTCCACCACCCACAGCAATTACGATCCCAGACGGTCGGGCAGCCTGTCAGCCGGTGTGCGGGCTCCTCAACTCGTCAGATTGGCATCACGTTGGCCCACCAGGAGACGCTCCTAATTGCGTGGCCGATACATGCAGGCTGGCGCGAATGAGTCATTAGAAGCATCTGGCTATTGTGCAGCGAACGCGTCGACCTTTGGTGAACACAGACGGTGCTGGGCGACGCGTTCCTCTATTGAACATGCAATATTTGGCCTGGGACCACCAGTTTGCAGGTACTTCCAAATACAGTCGCCTGATAGTAATAGGTAAATGTCGTGTGTTGAATCGATCCACATTGATGTATGCATCTACAGTACTTTTGTGTTTTATTGGCCAGCGTTAGAAACAGCCGTCGTCAGGCGGTGTTTTTCGAGGAAAGAGAACAAGGCGTTCAATTGGGAATGTTGCTTCACGCCAACCAAATCAGTCCATGTTTTCGAAGCACGGGCGAGGAAGGTTTTATGAAGCACCCACTGCAAGAATCCAGCTGGTGTCCATATTATTCCCAACGCAGCCTAGCATCTGGAACAGACTAGACATCAGCATACACAAACCGCGCTCCATTTGACGGTCTGAACTACCGATGCCGCTCCACGATGAGCGATGAGATTAGTTCAGTCTCGAATTTGGGAGTGAATTGCCGAACAATTCCCGTCAGAACAATGCACATGAAGCAAACAATTGGCTGTCAGGTCCAGCAGACAATGGCGCATATGGCGACCAATCAGATACGTTGTGTATTCGACGGCTCAGGCATCATTTCGACTGCTGCATGGCCGCCTTTCAACCATCGCCTGCGCAGCGGCTAGGGCCAATGCAACCCCACACAGTTTTTTGTTTTCGCGACCACGGAAAAACGCGGACCTTTGCCCGCCTCCAATTGGGATGGCTGATGGGGCATCTTCTACCGTCATTATTGTGCACAAAAGGGAAGATGTCATGCGAGTCAATGGCCTATGGCGTCGTCGGAGGGAACATGGCATGTACGTCAATGTCCTCTGGCGTCGTCGCAGGGAACATGTCGTACAGGTCAATGACCTATAGCGTCGTCGGAGGGAACATGTCAGGCCATTTTCCGTTAAAATTGCGAGTTATCGGTAAGGAAACTCAGCTATTGCACCCGCACGACAAATGTTCCATGTGGTAAGGTAATGGACAACTCAGCTAGCCTCTTTATATAGGTCATTGCCATTTCGAAGGCTATTCAAGGTCATTGACCCAACTTGACCTCAGGTAGCCAGCTTCAGATTTCGATTCACCCTCGAGACCTTAAACTTTATATCCGAGACCTTAGACCTTAGATGCTGAACTAAAAGTTGGCGTTCATTTTTACTCCTGTATATAAGACAGACGTGCTCTCAGGCACTATTTCGTAAGTTTCCAACACAAGCCCAACATTTCACAGTGGTAGTGGTTATTGGTGGGTCGTAAGCCTCTCTGCACTGGAGAAGGTGGCAAAATGGCATGCACACGCGAGGGCTTGGCATACAGAATGCTCAGAGCACGCCTCCGGATAATGACAGCGGCGACATTCGAAGGCTGTTGGCATACATAGCGACCACGTGACCTCAGGGAACCTGTCGCCTCAGTCACCATGTGACCTCAGGGATATCAGTCACAACTGATCTGAGGGACAATGTCACCTCAGTTACCACGTGACCTCAGGGAACGTGTCGCCTCAGTCACCATGTGACCTCAGGGATATCAGTCACAACTGATCTGAGGGACAATGTCGCCTCAGTCACCATGTGACCTCAGGGAACGTGTCGCCTCAGTCACCATGTGACCTCAGGGATATCAGTCACAACTGATCTGAGGGACAATGTCGCCTCAGTTACCACGTGACCTCAGGGAACGTGTCGCCTCAGTTACCATGTGATCTCAGGGATCTCAATCACCACATGATCTGAGGGAAAATATCACTTCAGTTACCACGTGACATCAGCGACAATGTCACCTCAGTTACCACATCATCTCAGGGACAATGTCACCTCAATTATCACGTGACCACACGGACAAGGTCGCCTCAGTTACCACGTGATCTCAGGGACAAGGTCGCCTCAGTTACCACGTGACTTCAAGGATGGCGTCACCTGAGTTATCAGGTTATCTCAGGGACGGTGTCACCCCAGATGACATGTGACCTCAGATACCACGTGAGATTAGAATTACGTCACCTCAGAGACCATGAGGCTCACACACACCGCCGTGCGGCCTGGGATGAGCCATACCACTGACCGTTGGGTGTGCATCCGGGCCCTTCGACGGACGGGCCGAGAAGGTTGTGCACGCGGTTGGCGTACAACACGAACGTCGGGTACGGAATGTCGTACTTGCGGGCCGCCTGCGACAGTGTGTGACCTGCAACACGGACAGTGGTCACCGATTATGGCCCGAGCTCAGCCAGTCACCCGAGGAGCACGTCGGAGGGTCCGGTAATGGCCCGAGCTCAGGCAGTCACCCGAGGAGCACGGGCGAAGGGCCAGGTAATGGCCCGAGCTCAGGCAGTCCCTGTCGCCGGAAGAGCGGCACGTTGAGAATGGTTCACGGAAAAAGCACGAATACAGAACTTGATCAGCTGGTGCATGGAGAATACTTGACCCGCATGGTTTATTATCGACGAAGGCTCACTGAACAATGATATACGCTGGCTTAGGATGGGCCAGGTGGCTCCGTTGAGTGGGGCCGGTTCAGACCGCTGAGTGGGGACGGTTCAGACCGCTGAGTGGGGACGGTTCAGACCGCTGAGACAGTCCAGCTCGTTCCGCACCACCTGGTGTATTGTTGGTGCCACACGCCTGGTCATCAGTCAGACACCGTTGTTTGACAGCGGCAAGCGACGCGCCGCAGGAAGATGGTGTTTCCACATGTGCCCACACAAACATGGTTAATACTTCTTATCATACCCGGCTAATGTATTCTTCCCCCCCCCCCGAACACTGGCAATCGTTGTGCGCTGGCGCAGTTCCAGACTGGACACATGTATGGCAGACAGCGTGACTCAAGGTAAACACAATAACACAACGCAGGTGTTGTAGTCGCTGAGTGAATGCCGTAGCACGGACTGCCCCCACACTACCGTGGGTTCCGGCACGGACTAGCGACTCTACTGTGGGTTCCGGCACGGACTGGCTACACTACCGTGGGTTCCGGCACGGACTAGCGACCCTACCATGGGTTCCAGCACGGACTAGCGACTCCACCGTGGGTTCCGGCACGGACTGGCTTACTACCGTGGGTTCCAGCACCGACTAGCGACTCTACCGTGGGTTCCGGCACGGACTAGCGACTCTACCGTGGGTTCCGGCACGGACTGGCTACACTACCGTGGGTTCCGGCACGGTGTATGAAGTGGATATTCAACCGCTATATTCGAAATGTAATATTATGTCCGATGGACATGGTGTGGAGACATCCTAAAATCTTACACTAAATATGTATCGTGCGTTTATAATGTTTTGTGGTGGAGCCGCTGTACAAGCTGAGAATTGAAGAACAGTAGAGCTGTCAGTGTCTGCGAGCAATATTCCCAGGAGCGATATTGTCACGTGCGGCAATGTCATCATCGAAATTGTCAGGGGTGACAATGTCACGATCGATGTCACGGGCGATATTGTCACGGGCGATATTGTCACAAGCAATATTGCCACTAGCGATGTCACGATCGCGTTCATGAGCAATATTGCCACTAGCGATGTCACGATCGACATTGTCATGAGCAATATTGTCGCCAGCGATTTCACGATCGACATTGTCATGAGCGATATTGTCGCCAGCGATATCACGAACGACATTGCCACGAGCGAGGACCGGTGATTTTCTGAGCAAGAAGAAGAGAGCGACTCGAGAAGAAAGGAGCTAACCCAATGACGTACAATACACACTTTGAGTACCGTATTTGCCGACAGATTAACAGGCTAAGTGAAAGGCAAAGAAACTGTTCTGCAAAGATCGGAAAGAGTTTGATGAATGGAAAATAACTGCTAAAATTGGGTCGCATTTATGTCACTCAATTTCAACTGTATGCTTTTCCGCATGGTACCTATCAATTCCTTTTCCGCATGGTACCTATCAATGACTCTTCCGCATGGTACCTATCAATGACTCTTCCGCATGGTACCTATCAATGACTCTTCCGCATGGTACCTATCAATGACTCTTCCGCATGGTACCTATCAGTGACTTGGACATCAGTTTCACAACACGAATGTAGCCAGTCTGAATGTGGTGGGCCTTTATTGCAACAACACAATCTAACGCGTCCCCAACTCAGACTACACAGATGGCAACTCAGCGGACGTGCGGCCCAGCAGATGTGCTGCAGCGAGTCATAACCACGGCTCTTGCGGTGCGTGGAAATGGCATGCCAATGGTGGTCGGCCTGAGGGCCGTGTGCCATTAATATGCAGAACCCAGGCAGGTCCCAACTCTAGGGAGATCATTTTGAAAGGCCCTAGCTGTCCCCGACCACGATGTGCCTATCTGTAACGTTCCATTGGTTATGGATGCATACCTACCCATACGAGACGCAGAAGTCACCATGGGCAGAGTTTCCCGTCAACGTCCGGGAATAATGACTACGAAAATTTCAGGATCACCCCCTGGGACATTCAGGAGTATTGGCGTTAGCTATATGACGTTTCTGACAAATAAACGACATAACAACATAACAAATAAACGACATAACAACATAACAAATACACTGCACAACAACATAACAAATAAACGACATAACATAACAAATAAACGACATAACATAACAAATAAACGACATAAGATAACAAATAAACGGCATAATCATGTCATGAGCTCCGGCGCTATTTGGACATTTCTTAAGAAGCTATGCCAGTTCAATTTGATTTAATAAGGAGAATATACATGATGAAGACTTTCTCTTCCTCTTCTATTTACCTTCGCAATAAAATAAAACGCACTATTTGTTTGACACATTCAATCGGCATGGAATATGGAATATATATGACCCTAATAGTGGCTCCAAGAAAATGTACCCAAGCACCTACAGATAAACGAATAAGAAGCGTCTCCTTCTTATTGCTACATATAGCAGCAAATGGTCTATTCTACTTTCCGGGACTGGAAGGAAAAATGATAATATTTGCGAGTACAAAAATCACCCTTGGTGCCACATACTGCCGAAAGTCACGTAATTGCACTATCACGTTCCCCCTCAAATGATCTGCGACTGATAAATTCCTGAGGAGTCATCTGATGACACCAGGGCTGCTCATAGTTCAAAATTAAAGCCATTTTCCTTGTTTGTGGGGCTACACGTGCGCACACAGTCACTCGCACACACGCATGCACACGAGCGCACTCACACGCTCACTCAAGCACGCACACAGCGTGTGCGTGCTTGAGTGAGCGTGAGCCTGTGTGTACTTGTATGTATGCGTGAGCCTGTGTGTACTTGTATGTATGCGTGTTACATGTGTGGTATGTATGTGTGGTATGTGTGCATGTGTGGCGAGATACCAGCCGTTTCACCTCTGGTCACTATGCAGATAATTCAAGCAAATGCATTGTGGTTTCCGTCATGATATATGTGCCACTTAAGCCTAGAAGTTATATATGTTTATGTCTACACATATACCCAACTGCGTCAAGAGTTTGCACCACCTTGCATGATCGCCATGCATATCTTTGCGTGCATTTCCGTGATTGGAGAAGGAGGTAAACAGTCTACTGGCAGTGGTGGTAACTGTCAGCTACCTTTGTCCAGTGTCGCCATGCGTTGAGGTCGATCAGTCAACGATAGGTACCCCACGACGTCAACGATAGGTGCTCCACGACGTCAGCGATAGGTATACCACGACGTCAACGATGTGTATACCACAACGTCAACGGTAGGTATACCACGACGTCAACGATAGGCATACCACGACATCAAAGATAGGTATACCACAACGTCAGCGATAGATATACGACGTCAACGATAAATATACCACGACGCAGTGATAAATTATTCGTGAAATAGGGTGGGATATACCACTTTCTGAACACTCAATCGACATCCTTCTCTAAGAAGTATCGACATCCTGCTCCTTGATGCGTGCTTATGAAGTCTTCGTGTCTCCATTCTAACAGTATCACGTTTGTAAGTAGCATGTTCATGCTCTCGATAAGAAATGGTGATACACGAACATTTCGCAACGCAATTTCAGGTAAAGGGATTACCTACAATGTGATAGGGCATACCATATGAGTTTATATCATAGGTATTATTCTCCCTATCCCGAATATTTCATTACCATTATTTCATATTTCATTAATTATGAATATCAAAACGTACCATCATAATTACACCGTTGGCTCAAATTTGGGTCTGAAAGGCACAAAAACATTTTAATTGACAGCATGGCAAATTTCGACATCTGTGCTCGTTTCGACATCTCACACCTAACGAAAAACCATTATTTTAACACTGCCACGACGTCAACGATAGGTACCCCACGACGTCAGCGATAGGTATACCACGACGTCAACGATAGGTATACTACGACGTCAGCGATATGTATACCACGACGTCAGCGATAGGTATACCACGTCAACGATAGATATACGACGTCAACGATAAGTATACCACGACGTCAACGATAGGTATACGACGTCAACGATAGATATACGACGTCAACGATAAGTATACCACGACGTCAACGATAGGTATACGACGTCAACGATAGGCATACCTCGACGTCAGCGATAGGTACACCACGACGTCAACGATAGGTACAGCACGACGTGAACGATAGGTATACCACGTCAACGATAGATATACGACGACGTCAACGATAAGTATACCACGACGTCAACGATAGGCATACGACGTCAACGATAGGCATACCTCGACGTCAGCGATAGGTACACCACGACGTCAACGATAGGTACAGCACGACGTAAACGATAGGTATACCACGTCAACGATAGATATACGACGACGTCAACGATAAGTATACCACGACGTCAACGATAGGTATACGACGTCAACGATAGGCATACCTCGACGTCAGCGATAGGTACACCACGACGTCAACGATAGGTACAGCACGACGTCAACGATAGGTATACCACGTCAACGATAGATATACGACGACGTCAACGATAAGTATACCACGACGTCAACGATAGGTATACGACGTCAACGATAGGCATACCTCGACGTCAGCGATAGGTACACCACGACGTCAACGATAGGTGCAGCACGACGTGAACGATAGGTATACCACGTCAACGATAGATATACGACGACGTCAACGATAAGTATACCACGACGTCAACGATAGGTATACGACGTCAACGATGGGCATACCTCGACGTCAACGGTAAGTATACCACTACGTCAATGTAGGTATACGACGTCAGCGATATGTATACCACGATGTCAGCGATAGGTATACCACGACGCGAGGCCATGTTTATAATATCCCGGCCGAGTCCAGCAGGCTTATATGCCATGCAACTGTGCATCGTGTATACATAAATATTCCGGATCACAGCATGCAAAGCCAGTGCGGGTCGTCGTCTGTCACTACTAAAAACTTGGCAACGGTAATATTTATAAATATTGATTAATATCGTGCACAAGTCAGGTCCCGAATTCAGCGCAGTTGGAAGTGCCTCATGGCCAGGGAGCTGACTTTTACATACTACTTCAAATGCAGCGCGGTTGGAAGTTCCTCATCGTCAGTAAGCTGACAACTCGCGGTAAATACACATACACATGCACCTACAAATCGGTCGTGGTTTGCTATAGGGTGGATTTCTCTTCAACCCGTTCGCGACTCTTTGCCACTGTGCGTTTAATGAGCACGGATAAGATTGGATACCAGGTAGTGTCCATGAACGTGTGTCGCACCATCGTACATATCATGTCCTCCTTCACACTTACTGCGAACATCAGACTCAACACGTAGCGTCTGTCCAGGAAGGTGTGTCGCACCGTTGTCCTCCTTCACACATCATGTCCTCACACATCATGTCCTCACACATCATGTCACATCATGTCCTCCTTCACACCTACTGCGAACATCAATCAGACTCAACACGTAGCCTTGACATTCCGACACCCGCAATATCCCATCCAATCTATGCCCATCTTCCCACTCTCAACTTGCATGGAATGACTATTTACTGCGCCAATATATCTGCAGCAAATCCTTATTCATATGCAGGAAGATGTAGTCTGGGAAATCGGACATTGTTGTGTGGTGGGATGATGCTTAGCTGACCGCGATATTGAAGACAGCTGATAGAAAAGGCCTTGACGAGATTTATGTTCTAAAGAGAAAGTAAGCGGATGGGAATTCTAACTGGACCTGACTGGTGTCAATCTCTATAGCCATCAAAACCCCTTAATGGGCTGGCGTGCAGATGTTGCAGCATCTGGTGCCGAACACAGTGGCGCTGCCAGTGGTAGTCAACTGTCCGTCCTCCCCCATCCCCCACCCCCCGCCCCATCTGGTGCCGAACACAGTGGCGCTGCCAGTTGTAGTCAACTGTCCGTCCTCCCCCATCCCCCCACCCCCCGCCCCATCTGGTGCCGAACACAGTGGCGCTGCCAGTTGTAGTCAACTGTCCGTCCTCCCCCATCCCCCCACCCCATCTGGTGCCGAACACAGTGGCGCTGCCAGTTGTAGTCAACTGTCCGTCCTCCCCCCATCCCCCACCCCCGCCCCATCTGGTGCCGAACACAGTGGCGCTGCCAGTTGTAGTCAACTGTCCGTCCTCCCCCATCCCCCACCCCCCGCCCCATCTGGTGCCGAACACAGTGGCGCTGCCAGTTGTAGTCAACTGTCCGTCCTCCCCCATCCCCCACCCCCCACCCCATCTGGTGCCGAACACAGTGGCGCTGCCAGTGGTAGTCAACTGTCCGTCCTCCCCCACCCCCCCCCCCCCCGCCCCATCTGGTGCCGCCAGTTGACTACAACTGGCGCTGCCTGCCAGTTGTAGTCAACTGTCCGTCCTCCCCCATCCCCCACCCCATCTGGTGCCGAACACAGTGGCGCTGCCAGTTGTAGTCAACTGTCCGTCCTCCCCACCCCCCCCCCGCCCCATCTGGTGCCGAACACAGTGGCGCTGCCAGTGGTAGTCAACCGTCCGTCCTCCCCCATCCCCCCACCCCCCACCCCATCTGGTGCCGAACACAGTGGCGCTGCCAGTTGTAGTCAACTGTCCGTCCTCCCCCACCCCCACCCCATCTGGTGCCGAACACAGTGGCGCTGCCAGTTGTAGTCAACTGTCCGTCCTCCCCCATCCCCCACCCCATCTGGTGCCGAACACAGTGGCGCTGCCAGTTGTAGTCAACTGTCCGTCCTCCCCCCCCCCCCCCCCCCCATCTGGTGCCGAACACAGTGGCGCTGCCAGTTGTAGTCAACTGTCCGTCCTCCCCCATCCCCCCCCCCCCCCGCCCCATCTGGTGCCGAACACAGTGGCGCTGCCAGTTGTAGTCAACTGTCCGTCCTCCCCCATCCCCCACCCCCCACCCCATCTGGTGCCGAACACAGTGGCGCTGCCAGTTGTAGTCAACTGTCCGTCCTCCCCCACCCCCCACCCCCACCCCATCTGGTGCAGAACACAGTGGCGCTGCCAGTTGTAGTCAACTGTCCGTCCTCCCCCATCCCCCGCCCCCCACCCCATCTGGTGCCCAACACAGTGGCGCTGCTAGTTGTAGTCAACTGTCCGTCCTCCCCAACCCCCCACCCCATCTGGTGCCGAACACAGTGGCGCTGCCAGTTGTAGTCAACTGTCCGTCCTCCCCCATCCCCCCACCCCCATCTGGTGCCGAACACAGTGGCGCTGCCAGTTGTAGTCAACTGTCCGTTCTCCCCCATCCCCCACCCCCCGCCCCATCTGGTGCCGAACACAGTGGCGCTGCCAGTGGTAGTCAACTGTCCGTCCTCCCCCATCCCCCATCCCCCACCCCATCTGGTGCCGAACACAGTGGCGCTGCCAGTGGTAGTCAACTGCCCCCACCCCAACCCCCACCCCCCACCCCATCTGGTGCCGAACACAGTGGCGCTGCCAGTGGTAGTCAACTGCCCCCCCCCACCCCAACCACCACCCCCATCTGGTTCCGAACACATTGGCGTTGCCAGTGATAGCCAATAGAGCCAACTTCCCCTCCCCCTCCCCAATATCCCCTCTAAAAGTGGAAACTTGTGTTCTCTATCACGTTAGTTTTCCAACTCTTCACCGGAACATAGTCAAAGCGTAGCAAAATCGCCTTATGAAGTCGTGGCCAGTCCACAGACCTGTCAAAGCTTACCAGTCAACACGCGCGAGGTTGACACGCGTGGGTACTGTCGTGTCGACATTACCTGAGCGACACGCGTGGGTACTGTCGTGTCGACATTACCTGGGCGACACGCGTGGGTACTGTCGTGTCGACATTACCTGGGCGACACGCGTGGGTACTGTCGTGTCGACATTACCTGAGCGACACGCGTGGGTACTGTCGTGTCGACATTACCTGGGCGACACGCGTGGGTACTGTCGTGTCGACATTACCTGAGCGACACGCGTGGGTACTGTCGTGTCGACATTACCTGGGCGACCACGCGTGGGTACTGTCGTGTCGACATTACCTGAGCGACACGCGTGGGTACTGTCGTGTCGACATTACCTGGGCGACACGCGTGGGTACTGTCGTGTCGACATTACCTGAGCGACACGCGTGGGTACTGTCGTGTCGACATTACCTGAGCGACACGCGTGGGTACTGTCGTGTCGACATTACCTGAGCGACACGCGTGGGTACTGTCGTGTCGACATTACCTGAGCGACACGCGTGGGTACTGTCGTGTCGACATTACCTGAGCGACACGCGTGGGTACTGTCGTGTCGACATTACCTGAGCGACACGCGTGGGTATTGTCGTGTCGACATTACCTGAGCGACACGCGTGGGTACTGTCGTGTCGACATTACCTGAGCGACACGCGTGGGTACTGTCGTGTCGACATTACCTGAGCGACACGCGTGGGTACTGTCGTGTCGACATTACCTGACCGACACGCGTGGGTACTGTCGTGTCGACATTACCTGAGCGACACGCGTGGGTATTGTCGTGTCGACATTACCTGAGCGACACGCGTGGGTACTGTCGTGTCGACATTACCTGAGCGACACGCGTGGGTACTGTCGTGTCGACATTACCTGAGCGACACGCGTGGGTACTGTCGTGTCGACATTACCTGAGCGACACGCGTGGGTACTGTCGTGTCGACATTACCTGACCGACACGCGTGGGTACTGTCGTGTCGACATTACCTGAGCGACACGCGTGGGTACTGTCGTGTCGACATTACCTGAGCGACACGCGTGGGTATTGTCGTGTCGACATTACCTGACCGACACGCGTGGGTACTGTCGTGTCGACATTACCTGAGCGACACGCGTGGGTACTGTCGTGTCGACATTACCTGAGCGACACGCGTGGGTACTGTCGTGTCGACATTACCTGAGCGACACGCGTGGGTATTGTCGTGTCGACATTACCTGAGCGACACGCGTGGGTACTGTCGTGTCGACATTACCTGAGCGACACGCGTGGGTACTGTCGTGTCGACATTACCTGAGCGACACGCGTGGGTACTGTCGTGTCGACATTACCTGACCGACACGCGTGGGTACTGTCGTGTCGACATTACCTGAGCGACACGCGTGGGTACTGTCGTGTCGACATTACCTGAACGACACGCGTGGGTACTGTCGTGTCGACATTACCTGAGCGACACGCGTGGGTACAGTCGTGTCGACATTACCTGACCGACACGCGTGGGTACTGTCGTGTCGACATTACCTGAGCGACACGCGTGGGTACTGTCGTGTCGACATTACCTGAGCGACACGCGTGGGTACAGTCGTGTCGACATTGCCGACGAGTGGGTATCGTCGTGTCGACATTACCTGAGCGACACGCGTGGGTACTGTCGTGTCGACATTACCTGGGCGACACGCGTGGGTACAGTCGTGTCGACATTACCTGAGCGACACGCGTGGGTACTGTCGTGTCGACATTACCTGGGCGACACGCGCGGGTATTGTCGTGTCGACATTACCTGAGCGACACGCGTGGGTACTGTCGTGTCGACATTACCTGAGCGACACGCGCGGGTATTGTCGTGTCGACATTACCTGGGCGACACGCGTGTTGACATTACCTGAGCGACACGCGTGGGTACTGTCGTGTCGACATTACCTGAGCGACACGCGTGGGTACTGTCGTGTCGACATTACCACCTGAGCGACACGCGTGGGTACTGTCGTGTCGACATTACCTGAGCGACACGCGTGGGTACTGTCGTGTCGACATTACCTGAGCGACACGCGCGGGTATTGTCGTGTCGACATTACCTGAGCGACACGCGTGGGTACTGTCGTGTCGACATTACCTGGGCGACACGCGCGGGTATTGTCGTGTCGACATTACCTGAGCGACACGCGTGGGTACTGTCGTGTCGACATTACCTGAGCGACACGCGTGGGTACTGTCGTGTCGACATTACCTGGGCGACACGCGTGGGTACTGTCGTGTCGACATTACCTGAGCGACACGCGTGGGTACTGTCGTGTCGACATTACCTGGGCGACACGCGTGGGTACTGTCGTGTCGACATTACCTGAGCGACACGCGTGGGTACTGTCGTGTCGACATTACCTGGGCGACACGCGTGGGTACTGTCGTGTCGACATTACCTGGGCGACACGCGTGGGTACTGTCGTGTCGACATTACCTGGGCGTGTCGACATTACCTGGGCGACACGCGTGGGTACTGTCGTGTCGACATTACCTGGGCGACACGCGTGGGTACTGTCGTGTCGACATTACCTGGGCGACACGCGTGGGTACTGTCGTGTCGACATTACCTGGGCGACACGCGTGGGTACAGTCGTGTCGACATTACCTGAGCGACACGCGTGGGTACTGTCGTGACGACATTACCCGAGCGACACGCGTGGGTACTGTCGTGTCGACATTACCTGAGCGACACGCGTGGGTACTGTCGTGTCGACATTACCTGGGCGACACGCGTGGGTACTGTCGTGTCGACATTACCTGACCGACACGCGTGGGTACTGTCGTGTCGACATTACCTGAGCGACACATGCGAGGATTCCGAGCATGTTCCAACCGTCCCTTTGGTACATCGAGCCAGGTTTTGAGTTTCTAGGTCTGTATTAGGAGCTTCCAACCAGTGTGGTGAGAATGAGGAGAGCGTATGTTGGTGTAATCCCAACGAACATTTCGTAGCAAAGCATGCTGGTATGGTAGGATGTAGTGTTTCTGCACTGATACATGCTAGGTACAGTTTTACAACCTTCCAATTAAAAAGGCTAGCTTCCATTGAGATCAGTATCTTCATTTCACATTTGAACAGCTGACAAACGATGGAATAAACGTGTAGTAAACGTGAAGCCACAGGGGTATTGTTTCCGCTAATAAAGCAGAGTATAATCCTGACTCCACGTTCAACGGTTTTGCATGTGGAGATAGTAAAAGGCAGTTTGTGTCATCAGGAAATGTCTGAATCTACTTCCCACAGAATCTGACACTTGGGTACGAAATCTTTGCGGGTGGGGGAGGGGGAGGGGGAGGGGGAGGGGAGGGGGAGGGGAGGGGGGAGGGGAGGGGGAGTCGGCACCTTTCACAAGCTTGGCTTAAAAGCTCCTGGAATATCAATACAATTTAAATTCCTTCGTTTAGTATAATACACGAGGCTATGACGCTCACAAATATGCTCTCGAAAGTAACTCTTACGTCGTGGATGGAACAGGAAACACCCAAAGTTTGGAAAGGTGCACAACGCTCTGCTTTGGAATCCAGTATTTATAAACTCCCACTTCCTAACACCAGTTCTATGCTAATATCTGATAATGATTGTAGTGGTGATACCACGATAATGATCACGACGTGATGTTCATTATGACGGTGATATATATATATATATATATATATATATATATATATATATATATATATATATATATATATATATATCTACTATATAAAGGGCGAGTTTTGTTTGGATCTCTCTCCTGATTGGTCGACACACTGACACTTCGACCAATCAGCGTCGAGTATTCCTGTGACGTCACAACAATATCCGATGTCCGCGATGACTCATATCAATACTACCTGAGTCGCCGTGTGATAGTGGTGGGGAGTGCATGTGTCCGTCCGCGAAGTGATGCGACAATGTTAAAACGACAGAAACCAATGCCTAAGGATGATACACCATCTGCGAAACGTAGCAGGGCTCATCGCGAACGTGAGACTGCTGAGCAACGAGAACAGCGTTTGACTGAGAGACGAGAGAGGCAGGCTATATTGCGTAAAAAAGAAACACCACAGCAACACAATTGTCGCCTTGCTGTTGCCCGTGCACGTCATGCGTCCAAACCTGATGATGTACAATACACGTTTACCAGTTTACATGAATTCGTTTTACAACCCGGGCGAAGCCGGGTACGGGCCACTAGTATATATATATATATATACATGATATTATGATGATTGCGATGGTTTACCGCAATGATCCCACGCCCGCGCACACACTCTCATTGAGGGCAGAACAGCTACATTGTCTCAGAAATGTCTTTGAAGCAGAATTACTAGTTCGATGAGGAACACATTGAAAGCTACAGTGAAATTGTGCGCCAAAGTAATATTAATAAGTAATAGTAATATTGGATTTAATGTGGAGTGAACGGCCTTGTGAACTCGCGCCGACTGGCGGCGTCCAACGGCCAGCAGTGTGTGTGTGGGGGGGGGGGGGACGCTGCACGTGACGGAGAGCTGACCACATCAGCAGCAACCCGACCACATCAGAAGCAACCCGACCACATCAGTAGCAACCCGACAAAATCAGTAGCAACCCGACCAAATCAGAAGCAACCCATCCACGTCAGCAGAAACCCGACCACGTCAGCAGCAACCCGACCATATGAGCAGCAACCCGACCACATAAGCAGCAACCCGACCACATCAGCAGCAACCCGACCAGATCAGCAGCAACCCGACCACATCAGCAGAAACCCGACCACATCAGCAGCAACCCGACCACATAAGCAGCAACCTGACCACATCAGCAGCAACCCGACCAGATCAGCAGCAACCCGACCAGATCAGCAGCAACCCGACCACATCAGCAGCAACCCGACCAGATCAGCAGCCGCCAGCGTCTGGACGCACCACAGCTACGTCACAGCTTACGTCACAGCTTACGGTTGCAGCCAATCGTTAGCATATACGTCATGTCGGCAGTCACGTGACAGGTCACATTTCGTTCATCAACATCGAATTGTGGCTCAATGTTAATAGGTGATTCGTGCCGGACAACAATGGCATGCGCGATGAAAAACCGGGGGAAGACACTTAAAATGCATCGGGATAACAAGGAAGCAAACTTAAATTGATGTGCGAGCAACCAATCTTAGCTGGAAACTCTTAACTGGTCGTGAACTCATGTTCCATTTGTACATCGGGGGAAAATTAGATAGCATGGAACTGATGAAAATTGCACATGTGGTCCTCCAGCTTTAAGCATAAAGTATATGCACAATTACAAATATTAAATTTTAAGTTGAAGAAGTATTTGCACGAACGGCCAACCTTGACCAGCACACTTGTGATTATTCCTTACAACTAGAAACGTTCTGTCCTTTGATGAATCATGCCATTGAATGTAACATGTACGGACACCATTGGATATCGACGACTTGTTACTGCACTCAGCATGCATACCAGCAGATGTGGTGTGCCATACAAGCAGATGTGGTGTGCCATACCAGCAGATGTGGTGTGCCATACTAGCAGATGTGGTATGGCACAACAACGGAACAAATGAGTTCCTCAGACTGTTTCTATCCATTGCCGACGTGTACGTATATTTCAGGGACCACTTACCATTCCCAGATGTTGAACTGTCCCCCTTCCAATACCCTCAGATCCAGCAGGGTAGGCACCCGCACAGCTTGCCGGGTACCTCCGTCCCCCAATGCTCGGCATGGTCCAAACTAATTGGGCGCATGCTTCCTCTATCGTCGTCCAATCAAGCCTATGCAACAGGGTCTGCTCGTGCTGTTTTACTCAGACGCTCCTGTGTTGCAAGCCCACAGAATTGCAGTCGTTCTAATGACTACCGATAAGACTGCAAGGGTGGCCTGTCGGGCGATGCAAGGTACGTGTCTGCAGAAAAGTATCTTAATAGATTCGATATTTGTTTACAAGCCTCCAGTCACATCGCATGTTAAGATACACATGCGAGCCGTTCGCAAATGCCATCATTCACTCATTGAATATTTGTATTACCCTGGGGTATCCCACTCGGTTGTCTGTGCCAAGGCTTGCCCTGGCTTATCATGCTTATCCGAATGCGCCCGCAAAGAACGTTTGCAACAACGAGCTTTTGCTGCCAACAAACTCCGAATGGCGGCCCGCAATCACAGAGAGAGACATAACCTGCATGCCTGTCAAGGATAAACCACCCGGACATTCCATCAGGTCGACAGGCCCATTTCCAGGATTGGATGCAACTTTAATTGTTACACTTCTGGTCATGTACGACATTGTGTTTTATTCATTGTTGCTTTGCGCTGTTGTGATCATATGCCGAGTCGCACGCACAGTCAACAACTCAACATCCAAACATCGCTCAAGTCCAACGCCAGGTACTTACATATAACCAATTCCTATGCGTACGTGTGATATTTCCGGAAACAACTGGACTAAAGGCAGGGCAGGGAACAACATATGGTCGCAGCACGAACTGCTCCAGCTGCCTCTGCACATTACAGACCATGGCGATGTCCAGGCATCCGACTACCAGCATTACAAGGAACGCGAATACTTGTGAACTGCGACATCGGTCACAGGCGTGCAAGAGACCGTCACACAGCTACACCGAGCTGTGTAGCTGTGTGTAGCTGTGTGTAGCTGTGTGTAGCTGGGTGTAGCTGTAGCTCTACAGCTAGCCGCCAACACTGGCCATTGTTGACATTCAGCTGGTGTCAGCGACCCCCAGCTGGCGAACAAACTCGCCCCTGCGGCACATTACTCCGGGGAACACAGAGGGCCCCATCGCGATGGTAATGTCTCTGGGGCACATTACTCCGGGGAACGCAGAGGGCCCCATCGCGATGATAATGTCTCTGGGGCACATTACTCCGGGGAACACAGAGGGCCCCATCGCGATGGTAATGTCTCTGGGGCACATTACTCCGGGGAACACAGAGGGCCCCATCGCGATGATAATGTCTCTGGGGCACATTACTCCGGGGAACACAGAGGGCCCCATCGCGATGGTAATGTCTCTGGGGCACATTACTCCGGGGAACACAGAGGGCCCCATCGCGATGGTAATGTCTCTGGGGCACATTACTCCGGGGAACACAGAGGGCCCCATCGCGATGGTAATGTCTCTGGGGCACATTACTCCGGGGAACACAGAGGGCCCCATCGCGATGATAATGTCTCTGGGGCACATTACTCCGGGGAACACAGAGGGCCCCATCGTGATGGTAATGTCTCTGGGGCACATTACTCCGGGGAACACATAGGGCCCCATCGCGATGGTGATGTCTCTGGGGCACATTACTCCGGGGAATGCAGAGGGCCCCATCGCGATGATAATGTCTCTGAGGCACATTACTCCGGGGAACACAGAGGGCCCCATCGCGATGGTAATGTCTCTGGGGCACATTACTCCGGGGAACACAGAGGGCCCCATCGCGATGGTAATGTCTCTGGGGCACATTACTCCGGGGAACACAGAGGGCCCCATCGCGATGATAATGTCTCTGGGGCACATTACCCCGGGGAACACAGAGGGCCCCATCGCGATGATAATGTCTCTGGGGCACATTACTCCGGGGAACACAGAGGGCCCCATCGCGATGGTAATGTCTCTGCGGCACATTACTCCGGGGAACACAGAGGGCCCCATCGCGATGATAATGTCTCTGGGGCACATTACTCCGGGGAATACAGAGGGCCCCATCGCGATGATAATGTCTCTGGGGCACATTACTCCGGGGAACACAGAGGGCCCCATCGCGATGATAATGTCTCTGGGGCACATTACTCCGGGGAACACAGAGGGCCCCATCGCGATGGTAATGTCTCTGGGGCACATTACTCCGGGGAACACAGAGGGCCCCATCGCGATGATAATGTCTCTGGGGCACATTACTCCGGGGAATACAGAGGGCCCCATCGTGATGGTAATGTCTCTGGGGCACATTACTCCGGGGAACACAGAGGGCCCCATCGCGATGGTAATGTCTCTGGGGCACAATGCTCCGGGGAATATAGAGGGCGCCATGGTTGACGCCAGGTATGACCAATGCTCCCGGGCTATGTCAACACCAGTACTCCAGGTGTGATCTTTGGCTTAGAAAGAGTCGTGCTCTTGTATCAGACGTGGCGGGTGCTGAATAAACAGTCCATCACAGCGTCAGCAGTCCGTCATCAGCATACATTATCACAGCAGGAGGCCACTGGGTCCTGAGCAAGGCAATGACGCAAATGCACCACAACATTGAACCATCGCTTTAGTACCTCCCCGCCCGAATTCAGTGTACAATTTGGCTATGAATGAGATAGATTTGGCAATAGAGGTACGCGCCAACACACATTATGTTGGGCTAAGCCGCAGTTGGGCTCGCTATGCGTGGGCTCCGGTCGTATTTGCCCGAGCGGGGCCCAGTTGGGTTTTGCATATGGTTTTGGTTGGCGTCCCTGTTTCATACGCCAGCCAAAACCTTAACAATAGTTACGCTCTTGCGCTCTAGCTTGCGCTCAAGCTTGCGCTCAGGCTTGCGATCAGGCTTGCAAACTCGGTGAATTTTCCTGAATAACCTTATTCTACATTCTGACAGAATTAATAGGTCCCGGTCCTACCAAGGGTTGCTTCAGGAAGGTGTTAAACGTTGGGTAAGACGCCCTAGTCGCTTTCAAGTTAGCCACACTCTTGGGAAAGACAGCGATGCAATGTTCAATATTCCAGACTCACCATCCAGATTCCCTGGTGAACCCATGCATGCCACCTCGATTTGAGAAAAGTAGGAAAACCTTTTCGATGGAAAGCTTTCCATCTGCACCATCCAGCCTCCCACTGACCGATGTTGGTGGCTTGACAATTAAATCAGCAGGTGCACAATGATTATTATCAGCAAAACACTGGAGTTGGCACGACCGCTGTCTTGATTCGCTCGAGTTTGATGAAGAGATACTCGCCCGGTGTATGGCGTTCGCTCGGAGCATGAAGACGAAGCGCTATGGTATCAAAGAATGGAGGCAGGTGCGAAGACATCGCGTAAGCTACACGTTGTCGGTCACTGTCATGTCGGTCAATGTCATATCGGTCACTGTCATGCCGGTCACTGTCATGTCGGTCACTGTCATGCCGGTCACTGTCATGTCGGTCACTCATGTCGGTCACTCATGTCGGTCACTCATGTCGGTCACTGTCATGTCGGCCACTGTCATATCGGTCATTGCCATGTCTGTCACTCATTTCGGTCACCGTCATGTCGGTCACTCATGTCGGTCACTGTCATGTAGGCTACTGCCATGTCGGTCACTGTCATGTCGGTCACTCAGCACATCAATGGATCAGTCCTGCCTGTCCACTGGTACCACCTGTCCACAGGTACAGTCCCGCCTGTCCACAGGTACAGTCCCGCCTGTCCACAGGTACAGTCCCACCTGTCCACGGGTACAGTCCCGTCTGTCACGGGTACAGTCCCGTCTGTCCATGGGTACAGTCCCGTCTGTCCACAGGTACAGTCCCGCCTGTCCACAGGTACAGTCCCGCCTGTCCACAGGTACAGTCCCACCTGTCCATGGGTACAGTCCCGTCTGTCCACAGGTACAGTCCCGTCTGTCCATGGGTACAGTCCCGTCTGTCCACAGGTACAGTCCCGCCTGTCCACGGGTACAGTCCCACCTGTCCATGGGTACAGTCCCGCCTGTCCACGGGTACAGTCCCACCTGTCCATGGGTACAGTCCCGCCTGTCCACGGGTACAGTCCCACCTGTCCACGGGTACAGTCCCGTCTGTGCACAGGTACAGTCCCTCCAGTCCATGGGTACAGTCCCACCTGTCCATGGGTACAGTCCCACCTGTCCATGGGTACAGTCCCGCCTGTCCATGGGTACAGTCCCGCCTGTCCACGGGTACAGTCCCGTCTGTCCATGGGTACAGTCCCACCTGTCCATGGGTACAGTCCCGTCTGTCCATGGGTACAGTCCCGCCTGTCCACGGGTACAGTCCCGTCTGTCCATGGGTACAGTCCCGTCTGTCCACAGGTACAGTCCCTCCAGTCCATGGGTACAGTCCCACCTGTCCATGGGTACAGTCCCGCCTGTCCATGGGTACAGTCCCGTCTGTCCACGGGTACAGTCCCTCCTGTCCATGGGTACAGTCCCGCCTGTCCACGGGTACAGTCCCGTCTGTCCACAGGTACAGTCCCTCCAGTCCATGGGTACAGTCCCGCCTGTCCACGGGTACAGTCCCGTCTGTCCATGGGTACAGTCCCACCTGTCCACGGGTACAGTCCCGCCTGTCCATGGGTACAGTCCCGTCTGTCCATGGGTACAGTCCCGTCTGTCCACGGGTACAGTTCCGACTGTCCACGGGTACAGTCCCGTCTGTCCATGGGTACAGTCCCGCCTGTCCACGGGTACAGTCCCGTCTGTCCACGGGTACAGTCCCGTCTGTCCATGGGTACAGTTCCGACTGTCCAAGGGTACAGTCCCACCTGTCCATGGGTACAGTCCCACCTGTCCACGGGTACAGTCCCGTCTGTCCATGGGTACAGTCCCACCTGTCCACGGGTACAGTCCCACCTGTCCACGGGTGTAGTCCCACCTGTCCATGGGTACAGTCCCACCTGTCCATGGGTACAGTCCCACCTGTCCACGGGTACAGTCCCACCTGTCCATGGGTACAGTCCCACCTGTCCATGGGTACAGTCCCACCTGTCCATGGGTACAGTCCCACCTGTCCATGGGTACAGTCCCACCTGTCCAAGGGTACAGTCCCACCTGTCCATGGGTACAGTCCCACCTGTCCACGGGTACAGTCCCGTCTGTCCATGGGTACAGTCCCACCTGTCCACGGGTACAGTCCCACCTGTCCACGGGTACAGTCCCACCTGTCCATGGGTACAGTCCCGCCTGTCCATGGGTACAGTCCCACCTGTCCATGGGTACAGTCCCGCCTGTCCACGGGTACAGTCCCGTCTGTCCATGGGTACAGACCCACCTGTCCACGGGTACAGTCCCACCTGTCCATGGGTACAGTCCCGTCTGTCCATGGGTACAGTCCCACCTGTCCATGGGTACAGTCCCGTCTGTCCACGGGTACAGTCCCACCTGTCCACGGGTACAGTCCCACCTGTCCACGGGTACAGTCCCGTCTGTCCACGGGTACAGTCCCGCCTGTCCACGGGTACAGTCCCGTCTGTCCATGGGTACAGTCCCGTCTGTCCAAGGGTACAGTCCCACCTGTCCATGGGTACAGTCCCGTCTGTCCATGGGTACAGTCCCGCCTGTCCACGGGTACAGTCCCGTCTGTCCAAGGGTACAGTCCCACCTGTCCACGGGTACAGTCCCGTCTGTCCATGGGTACAGTTCCGACTGTCCAAGGGTACAGTCCCACCTGTCCACGGGTACAGTCCCGCCTGTCCACGGGTACAGTCCCACCTGTCCATGGGTACAGTCCCGTCTGTCCATGGGTACAGTTCCGACTGTCCAAGGGTACAGTCCCACCTGTCCACGGGTACAGTCCCGTCTGTCCATGGGTACAGTCCCACCTGTCCACGGGTACAGTCCCGTCTGTCCACGGGTACAGTCCCACCTGTCCAAGGATACAGTCCCGTCTGTCCACGGGTACAGTCCCGTCTGTCCACGGGTACAGTCCCGTCTGTCCATGGGTACAGTTCCGACTGTCCAAGGGTACAGTCCCACCTGTCCATGGGTACAGTCCCGTCTGTCCATGGGTACAGTCCCACCTGTCCACGGGTACAGTCCCGCCTGTCCACGGGTACAGTCCCGTCTGTCCATGGGTACAGTCCCACCTGTCCACGGGTACAGTCCCGCATGTCTACGGGTACAGTCCCGCCTGTCCACGGGTACAGTCCTACCTGTCCACGGGTACAGTCCCACCTGTCCACGGGTACAGTTCCGACTGTCTACGGGTACAGTTCCGACTGTCTACGGGTATAGTTCCGACTGTCTACGGGTACAGTCCCGTCTGTCCATGGGTACAGTCCCACCTGTCCACGGGTACAGTTCCGACTGTCTACGGGTACAGTTCCGACTGTCCAAGGGTACAGTCCCACCTGTCCACGGGTACAGTCCCACCTGTCCACGGGTACAGTCCCACCTGTCCACGGGTATAGTTCCGACTGTCTACGGGTACAGTTCCGACTGTCCACGGGTACAGTCCCACCTGTCCACGGGTACAGTCCCGCCTGTCCATGGGTACAGTCCCACCTGTCCACGGGTATAGTTCCGACTGTCCAAGGGTACAGTCCCACCTGTCCATGGGTACAGTCCCACCTGTCTACGGGTACAGTCCCGCCTGTCCATGGGTACAGTCCCGTCTGTCCATGGGTACAGTCCCACCTGTCCACGGGTACAGTTCCGACTGTCCAAGGGTACAGTCCCACCTGTCCACGAGTACAGTCCCACCTGTCCACGGGTACAGTCCCACCTGTCCACGGGTATAGTTCCGACTGTCCACGGCTAGTCCCTCACTCGCAGGCGGTACCACACCTAGCTCACCGTGCTCCCTGACGGAGAATTGACTGTGGCTCGTTGTTCCATACCATTGCGAGGAGAAATCCACCACCTCAAAACAGACGGAGACGTTTTCGAGAGCCCGGCTACACCAGCAGTTGGCCAGCCCAGCAGCAGCAGCGTATGCCAAATTGCACCACGCACGAGCGGGTTACGTTAACTCTAAAGCAAATAAATAGTGTGGACCAGGCTGATTCGAGCGACCAGCCCTGCGCCAGCAGACTGTGAGCCAGCAGACTGTGCGCCAGCAGACTGTGAGCCAGCAGACTGTGAGCCAGCAGACTGTGAGCCAGCAGACTGTGCGTCAGCAGACTGCGAGCCAGCAGACTGTGCGCCAGCAGACTGTGAGCCAGCAGACTGTGCGCCAGCAGACTGTGCGCCAGCAGACTGTGAGCCAGCAGACTGTGAGCCAGCAGACTGTGAGCCAGCGACTGTGCGCCAGCAACTGTGAGCCAGCAGACTGTGAGCCAGCAGACTGTGCGCCAGCAGACTGTGAGCCAGCAGACTGTGAGCCAGCAGACTGTGAGCCAGCAGACTGTGCGCCAGCAGACTGTGCGCCAGCAGACTGTGCGTCAGCAGACTGCGAGCCAGCAGACTGTGCGCCAGCAGACTGTGAGCCAGCAGACTGTGCGCCAGCAGACTGTGCGCCAGCAGACTGTGAGCCAGCAGACTGTGAGCCAGCAGACTGTGAGCCAGCAGACTGTGCGCCAGCAGACTGTGAGCCAGCAGACTGTGAGCCAGCAGACTGTGCGCCAGCAGACTGTGCGCCAGCAGACTGCGAGCCAGCAGACTGTGCGCCAGCAGACTGTGGCCAGCAGACTGTGCGCCAGCAGACTGTGCGCCAGCAGACTGTGAGCCAGCAGACTGTGAGCCAGCAGACTGTGAGCCAGCAGACTGTGCGCCAGCAGACTGCGAGCCAGCAGACTGTGGCCAGCAGACTGTGCGTCAGCAGACTGCGAGCCAGCAGACTGTGCGCCAGCAGACTGTGAGCCAGCAGACTGTGAGCCAGCAGACTGTGAGCCAGCAGACTGCGAGCCAGCAGACTGTGCGCCAGCAGACTGCGAGCCAGCAGACTGCGAGCCAGCAGACTGCGAGCCAGCAGACTGTGCGCCAGCAGACTGTGCGCCAGCAGACCAACAGCACGCTCCAGAGGACGCACGGCGTCACTCGATCATGTCTAAATAGTTAGTAATAACCCGGACCTGAATGTCTGTCGGCCGGACATAGACGACTGAGGTGGCGCCTGGGTGAGGGGCTGTCGGCCCGACATAGACGGCTGAGGTGGCGCCCAGGTGAGGGGCTGTCGGCCGGACATTGACGGCTGAGGTGGCGCCTAGGTGAGGGGCTGCCGGCCCGACATAGACGGGAGTGTGTCGGTATGGGAGATGTGTGTTGTTTGTGGGAGGTACTGTGTGAAGGCTCAGTTGATGTCATGTGTGGCAGCGAGGAGCCGGCCCGGGCTGTGCGTCAGGGCATATTAAGATTGGCGATGCGGCGCTGACCAGTCACCGCATTCCCGGTATTGGAAGACATTCAGTGCATGTTGGACCCGAGAGACCGCACAGCATGCGGCCACCCTTGCGGCTTCTTTGACAGTTCTTGGACAATCATATCTCTGACTTCGCGTGGCAGTGCTACCGCTAAAAGTGATCACAACTCACCTCGGTCAGACCATTCTAATCAGCCTAATCAGCCAGATCAGACTGATCAGGCTGATCAGACTGATCAGGCTGATCAGACTGATCAGTCTGATCAGACTGCTGCTACACTCTCGCTATCGCGGCGTGTCGGCAGCTATAAATGCAGCCATTGTTTGCGATTGCCAGCTGCTGCCTCATCAGACGTCCTGAACACAGGACACTTGAGCGTCATTTTCGAGCGCCCCGGCAAAGTGTGAAGGTGTCTGATACGGCTGGGTCGACGGCGATACCGCGCGAGGTGCTTGCCGGAGGGCATGCCGGGCGAGTGACGTCAGAACTTGTGTGCAGACACGTCCACCTGAGCTCAGTTGGAACACAGATAGAGGATTGCCGGCTGTAGGTGGCATGTCTTGCACCCGCCACTGACGTTATATACCGATATATCATGTTCCTCATCCTCACCGTGTACTCAGGTTAAAAGCCATATTGATTCTATTTAATATTGCAACGGCTTTGTTACATAGAATCGTCCATTACAAATGAATACAACATCACGCCATTAAGTGCGATCAGAAGGCTGCAGCCTATGCATGGCGCCTCGAGATCAAGCGCTGTTCGATATTAAAAATGCACTTACTGCTTCAGGCGTATGTTCCAGCTCGCTGACGTAAAATAACAATGACAATTTGACTCGGAGCCAGTATGAACTCTACGGTCGTGTCGGGTTGAATGGCATTCCACCGACTGCCGAGTTCCTGCAACGCACTCATACGACCGTGGCACTAAATTGTTCCAGTAGCAGAAAACAATGGCCACTTTTACGATGCCTGTTTCATGTCCTGTCAAGGGTAATGCGCGTCGAGCAGCCAGGGTTGGGCCATTGGGTCACTCAGCCGTTCACGAGGTCGTTTTGAATTTTTGACAAGCTTCCTGTAGATGATGAGTGCGCTTTGTCCCACATACTTGACCCCACAGGGACCGGTCGGTCAAGTAAGATTGAGGACTTCGATATGTAGAAACCTTGCAGTCACAAAATACGCCCCCCACCCCCTACTTTGAGGCGGTAGCGCAGTGTGTCCAGCAATAACTCTCACCCCACTGTCTAGCAATCTTAGAAACTCTCCGGTTGGCTTATCTACAGGAATATATCTTCATGTTGCAGACTTCCTTTCTTTTGAGATATTTCCCTGTACATGTATTCAAATGTTGCGGATATTTGCCAGACACCGGGGACACTCACCCTCGCGCAGTACGGACATGATGGCGTCAGCCATTGTCTCAGGGCGCCACGACTTGATGGAGCCACGCTCTCTGAAGCGCAGGTTCTGCAGCAGACTCTGCTTCTGGTTCCAGGACTTTTGCCACGCCTGCTGCAGTTGGTGCTGGAACGTCGTCTCTGCGGAAGAAGGAGGTGTCAGATACCTGTCGTCGGTGCCCCACGGTTCACAGCTGGTGGCAGAGCCTCCTATCTGTGTGGGGACCGGGTGCCTGGAGCACCGGCTGTCTGAGAGCGCCGCCGCACGTCTGGGAATGCTGGGAGGTCGGCATCAGGAAGCCACGCTCAGCGGCACAGAACCTCCTGGGCGTTCCAAAACATCGTCGATGCAAGGCCTTAAAAAGTACAGCTGCTATCGACCTGGACGATCCGTTCGATTCTCAGCCAACGATTGATAAGCTCTGTGTTGCTAACTGGCTATCATGATACCATGATAACCCGCAGCCATGAAGGCACATCAGGTGACCTGATGCCGACCTGGCGGTCAGCCGTCGCCCCGGGGCACCCGTCTGGTGACCTGCTGCCGCACCTGGCGGTCACGGTCGCCCCGGCCGAGGTCGGCATCCGCCACCTGTGTACAGCTGCCAGTTGCGTTGACGAGAATGTCATCTGCTTTTGTTCGGCACTGTGCGAGACCGTCCAATGCTGCGAATGAGAGACTGGGAGGTGTTCGGCGGCCGCAATGGACGGTCACCCGCCCGAGCCCTGACAGGCGACCCCCCCCCACCCCCCCGCCAGGTAATTGCCAGGTAATAGAACAGTATAAAGGTCGCAACAAAAACCCCCGGCCGTATTCCGTGAAACAGCCAACTGTTGGGCAGCCGTTTGGTGACGCTCTGACCACCCATGGCCGGTGCCAAACAGTCAACTGTCGGGCACCTGTCTGGTGGTGTCGGGCACCTGTCTGGTGGTGTCGGGCACCTGTCTGGTGGTGTCGGGCACCTGTCTGGTGGTGTCGGGCACCTGTCTGGTGGTGTCGGGCACCTGTCTGGTGGCACCCGGTAGTGACCTGACCAGACAGGTTTCACACCAAAATGTCCGCAGTAAATGCCCGCAGGTTGATCCGTCGCCAAAGCTTCATTGCACTTTATCGAGCCATTTCTGTGATGTGCTGGGTGGAAAAGGCCAACCCATCGACGGCACCATGTGGGCCGAACGGAGATGCTCGGTGTTGTGGTGCTTAAACGCCATAGCTAGCACGCTAGACAAGCTCAACACAAGTATTGTACATCATGAACATCACAAGACACGTAATGAACGTAGCGTTTTCGCGCAAGCCGCTTATAACTCATGGTGCACGAACCATTAGATGATGGCGGGTTGCAACACCTACCCCTGGTATTTCACAGGCTTACATAATTACTAACAAACAAGCAAAGCGTTGATTCCGTAATCGGCAGAGACAATCATAGCATTGATAAATATGGGAACCGCAAGGCAGTTGGAAGTTTCCAAATACATTTTTCCCCCATCGTCTGCCTGTAAGCTGGCAGGCGCATCGCCAGTACTTGATCCCTGCTCCAACGTTAGCTCTCTGATGCCCTAGTGACGGGCGCTTGGTCATTTTTGGCCTGGCCGATGGTATGAAGTGATGCGGCTCGGTCATGTATAGCCTGACCGATGGTATGAAGTGATGTGACTTGGTCATTTCTAGCCAGACCGATGGTATGAAGTGATGTGGCTTGGTCATGTATAGCCTGACCGATGGTATGAAGTGATGCGGCTCGGTCATGTATAGCCTGACCGATGGTATGAAGTGATGCGGCTCGGTCATGTATAGCCTGACCGCTGGTATGAAGTGATGCGGCTCGGTCATGTATAGCCTGACCGCTGGTATGAAGTGATGCGGCTCGGTCATGTATAGCCTGACCGATGGTATGAAGTGATGCGGCTCGGTCATGTATAGCCTGACCGATGGTATAGTGATGTGGCTCGGTCATGTATAGCCTGACCGCTGGTATAGTGATGTGGCTCGGTCATGTATAGCCTGACCGCTGGTATAGTGATGCGGCTCGGTCATGTATAGCCTGACCGCTGGTATAGTGATGCGGCTCGGTCATGTATAGCCTGACCGCTGGTATAGTGATGTGGCTCGATCATGTATAGCCTGACCGCTGGTATAGTGATGTGGCTCGGTCATGTATAGCCTGACCGCTGGTATAGTGATGCGGCTCGGTCATGTATAGCCTGACCGCTGGTATAGTGATGTGGCTTGGTTACTTCTATCCTGGCCCTTCTATACTTCTATCCTTTGCAGCAAGACCTACCGCCAAGCCGGGTTCCAGGTATTGGCAGGACTAAGTGTCAAGCTAAAACGAACAGAAAACCATGTACAGAACAACGGTGCAATTCATTGTTTTTAAACATCCTCGTTTTCTCTCGCACAAAAAGACCATTTCCATCGTTTGTGAAGTAGGAAAAGGGCGGCAAGTCACGACATTTGTGAGTATTTAAATTCCACTGAATATGCGTTAGTGAAGGGGATGCGGTCATTCGAACGGTAATGTAGCTGATGTCAGAAGAAGGCGCGTGAGACAGTCGACCATGGACCTCTCATCATAGGAGACACACACTGCAACAGAAAGTATGCGGATGCAGCATGCTACGGCATAATTTTCTCTAAGTGATGACTCGGCGCATATTGGGAACATTATGCACCTTTGGATAAACTTCCTGAACTCATGATGACCTCCAGAGCCTCGCTTTCTAAGAAGTGTTAATGGGAATCGCATTAAATGGCAAAATACTATGAATATCTAACGAGCTCTTCGCAGAAACGACACATTATGAGTCAAACTTTAGCGCGTCCAGCATAAGCCGAATCAATATGAATAAATTGTTAGGCTGAAAGGTATAGAAAGGATATCATCCTTCAACATGGTACACGGCTTGCATTATTCAAAAGGCAAATATGGCATGTGAAAACGTGACAGCACTGTACTGCACTGGCAAGGGTGGTGCCCAAAGCTTATCGGCTTAAAACACTCAAATCATCCAGCTTAAACTAGCTTTCAGACGTTATTGCATGCTCCGATCTCCACCCCTGAATCCATTCAGCACGTATATGACGCCATTTTGTTTACTGCATATTGCATGTGAGGCTCCACATCCAATCCGACCGCCCTGGTGTTGTTACTCGACGACGTGTGTTGTTAGTGCACTTCGGCACGGACAATTTCCTCCACCATGGTTAATTTTCCACTTCCTCCCTCCCCTCCCCATCATGTCTTCTGAATTTAAACGATACAGTTCCTTCCCAATGACGGGAAGCTTCATAGAGGTTTGAAGAAAGTACCGTGCGTTAGCTCCAGCACATGATACTTTCTTCCAATATATTTGCTAATATCGCCCATGGAGTGGACCGCCCTGTACTCAGAACACGACTCAGCACTAAGTTCCTGTTCCCAGTACCGTACAGGTCATGCTACGGCCATAACACCGTGCCACAGTCCCAGGCTCCATAACACCGTGCCACAGTTCCAGGCTCCATAACACCGTGCCACAGTCCCAGGCTCCATAACACCGTGCCACAGTTCCAGGCTCCATAACACCGTGCCACAGTTCCAGGCTCCATAACACCGTGCCACAGTTCCAGGCTCCATAACACCGTGCCACAGTTCCAGGCTCCATAACACCGTCCACCCCCAAAACCCAAATTCCCAGCCCCAAAACACCGCCACACCCCAGCCCCATAACACCGTGCCACAGTTCCAGGCTCCATAACACCGTGCCACAGTCCCAGGCTCCGTGAGTTGTCCGTGCCACAGTGACGTTGCTGTGCCGCAGGAACACTACATGCCGGCTGGTCCAGCCAGTGCACCAGCGTCTTAGAAACATCTCTCCAGCTTCGTCTACCACCGCCGTAGTTTGCATAGCTAATATGAGCAAAACCATCGAGTCACGATTTATGCGACGCGGAAGTCTGAATAATGCACGCCACGGCGATCCCTGCTAATGTCCATACAATGTCGGCGTGTGTCTTATCGTTCGGAGCCTGAACAAGAAAAGATGCGAGCATGTTCTGAAATCCTATCAGAATAATTGAATTACATACCAATCGTAAGGAAACGATCGGCCGTGATCATTTTGCTTCAGGACCCTAAGCAGTAGGTCTTGCCAGTGGCATACTATTCATTTGATGTTTTCCCACAACTGGAGGCCGTTGTTTTTTGTTTGTTTGTTTGCTGAGTTCGGCCCGCCTGCCACCGTGTGGTGATGGCGACTGTTTCCCCCGACTGCAGGTGTTGTTGTTTGTTGTTTGTTGAGTTTGATGGTGTGTTCTACAGCCCACACACGGCGTCCGACGGTGTGCTCTACAGCCCACACGTCACGTGTTCAGTGCGTCCGGCCGAGTAATGACCAGCTGGCGTGTGTTGTGAATAGCATTGGTCTCAGTCTGCTGGCAGTGAGATATGGTGGAACACTAGATTTGTGACATGGTGAATGCGACCGGGTACAAGTCTTCCGACCAGCTATGACATGAGGCTACGAAAAGCTGGCTGTGTGGTGCATAATATGAATGCTGATAGAACAATATATTGCAAGCAAGGGAGCAAAACCATACGTACACACATTTTCACACTCGTCGTGGCCTTCATGCCTCTTTCGAACTGCTTTCAACCCCGAACAGCCCGATTATTCACCGTAGCTACGCAAACGTTGGCTTGTAAGCCCGATTATTCACCTTAACTACGCAAACGTTGGCTTGTAAGCCCGATTATTAACCGTAACTACGCAAACGTTGGCTTGTAAGCCCGATTAGTCATCGTAACTACGCAAACCGGGGGGGGGCGATTTCCACCACCACAGCACAAAAACACCAGGTGACAAATTAGTAGCATTTTGGAGTGCTACCAATAGCCAATGCCTCTCAGTGGCCGATTTCTCAGCAATGTTAGTATTTGTGCCTTTCTAAAAAGATGGATTCATTTCATCAATTTAAATATCCTAAAGCGAACTGGTAGACATTCAAATGCAACGAGTAATTTGAATTTCTATTAAATCCCCGGACAATTTTAAAGCGAGTTTCTGGATCTTGTAATGAAGACGGCCCTGGACCAGTCCGCTTGCACTTCACCATCAGGCACCGGGTGCCGTGATCCAGCCAGACACTTCACTATCAGGCACCGGGTGCCGTGATCCAGCCAGACACTTCACTATCGGGTACCGGGTGCCGTGATCCACCCAGACAATGCACTCCGCTCAGCATGTCTGCAGAACTGGCATGAGCCCCATCCCATCACCACGGAACTATCACAGTTACTGGAAATCCAATTAGGACTAGCGTCATTTTGGTATCATCGTATGTTCATTTGGAATCAGTGTGATGTTTGTAGCTCACACCGTTGCCACTGGTGCTAGTACAAGAACAGGGCTGGGCATGGGACTGAGGCATGACCCGGCAAACTTGTCAAATCTAACTCCCACACTGGATGTTTATATTGAAATAATACATTGTGCGAAGCAACCAACTTGGCTTCATTCTCCTCAAACTACCTTTTTTGGACGAGATATTTGACACAACTGCTGTAGCGTCCACACTTTGGCCACTGGGACAGAAGCCATATCTGTCAGAATGGTCTGTCAGAATGGTCTATCAGAATGGTCTGTCAACCGGCGCCGGCAATTGTGAACCCGGCCGTGATGGAAGGGAGTTGGGGAGGGGAACAGCACCCAGAGCCACGTATATTCAGCTCACACAATGAAATGTTACTGACGTGGGTTTTCGCTGAGTCTTGGAAAACCGACAAACTTAGATTGGATGCATTAAAACAAAATTGCACGACTAAAATGATGCTTAGTTCTCGGAACAATCCACATTGATGTGCGGAGACCAACCAAACGGGCCGATTGGGCACTACCGTAGTCACGGAAATATCGGCGGACCAATGGAGTGTTCGCCACCCAGCACAACGGTCATCGGAATATCGGAATGTCCCGTCCCGTCCCGTCCCGTCCCGTCCCGTCCCGTCCCGTCCCGTCCGTCCCGTTCCGTTCCGTCCCGTCCCGTCCCGTCCCGTCCCGTCCCGTCCCGCCCCGTCCCGTCCCGTCCCGTCCCGTCCCGTCCCGTCCCGTCCCGTCCCGTCCCGTCCCGTCCCGTCCCGTCCCGTCTCGTCTCGTCCCGTCCCGTCCCGTCTCGTCCCGTCCCGTCTCGTCTCGTCTCGTTTCGTCTCGTCTCGTACCGTCTCGTCTCGTCTCGTCTCGTCTCGTCTCGTCTCGTCTCGTCTCGTCTCGTCTCGTCTCGTCTCGTTTCGTCCCGTCCCGTCCCGTCTCGTCTCGTCTCGTCTCGTCTCGTCTCGTCTCGTCTCGTCTCGTTTCGTCTCGTCTCGTCTCGTCTCGTCTCGTCTCGTCTCGTCTCGTCTCGTCTCGTCTCGTCTCGGCCCACAGTACGCACACGCCACTACAGTGTGGCGGAGACTCGGACACTCTGTACCATCGGAGAGTACAGCGGCGGAGACTCGGACACCCTGTACCATCGGAGAGTACAGTGGCGGAGACTCGGACACCCTGTACCATCGGAGAGTACAGTGGCGGAGACTCGGACACCCTGTACCATCGGGGAGTACAGTGGCGGAGACTCGGACACCCTGTACCATCGGAGAGTACAGTGGCGGAGACTCGGACACCCTGTACCATCGGAGAGTACAGCGGCGGAGACTCGGACACCCTGTACCATCGGAGAGTACAGTGGCGGAGACTCGGACACCCTGTACCATCGGGGAGTACAGTGGCGGAGACTCGGACACTCTGTACCATCGGAGAGTACAGTGGCGGAGACTCGGACACCCTGTACCATCGGGGAGTACAGTGGCGGAGACTCGGACACCCTGTACCATCGGAGAGTACAGTGGCGGAGACTCGGACACCCTGTACCATCGGGGAGTACAGTGGCGGAGACTCGGACACCCTGTACCATCGGAGAGTACAGTGGCGGAGACTCGGACACCCTGTACCATCGGGGAGTACAGTGGCGGAGACTCGGACACCCTGTACCATCGGAGAGTACAGTGGCGGAGACTCGGACACCCTGTACCATCGGAGGAGTACAGTGGCGGAGACTCGGACACCCTGTACCATCGGAGAGTACAGTGGCGGAGACTCGGACACCCTGTACCATCGGAGAGTACAGTGGCGGAGACTCGGACACCCTGTACCATCGGAGAGTACAGTGGCGGAGACTCGGACACCCTGTACCATCGGAGAGTACAGTGGCGGAGACTCGGACACCCTGTACCATCGGAGAGTACAGTGGCGGAGACTCGGACACCCTGTACCATCGGAGAGTACAGTGGCGGAGACTCGGACACCCTGTACCATCGGAGAGTACAGTGGCGGAGACTCGGACACCCTGTACCATCGGAGAGTACAGTGGCGGAGACTCGGACACCCTGTACCATCGGAGAGTACAGCGGCGGAGACTCGGACACCCTGTACCATCGGAGAGTACAGTGGCGGAGACCGACACCCTGTACCATCGGGGAGTACAGTGTCGGAGACTCGGACACCCTGTACCATCGGAGAGTACAGTGGCGGAGACTCGGACACCCTGTACCATCAGAGAGTACAGCGGCGGAGACTCGGACACCCTGTACCATCGGAGAGTACAGTGGCGGAGACTCGGACACCCTGTACCATCGGAGAGTACAGCGGCGGAGACTCGGACACCCTGTACCATCGGAGAGTACAGCGGCGGAGACTCGGACACCCTGTACCATCGGAGAGTACAGCGGCGGAGACTCGGACACCCTGTACCATCGGAGAGTACAGCGGCGGAGACTCGGACACCCTGTACCATCGGGGAGTACAGCGGCGGAGACTCGTACACCTTGTACCATCGGAGAGTACAGCGGCGGAGACTCGGACACCCTGTACCATCGGAGAGTACAGTGGCGGAGACTCGGACACTGGGGTCGGCTCGACTTGGCGCGCAATGTCACGACCACAGATCTGATCACACGACCACAGGTCTGACTGCACGACTACATGTCTGACCACACGGCCACAGGTCTGATCACACGACCACAGGTCTGATCACACGACCACATGTCTGGACCACACGGCCACAGGTCTGACTGCACAACCACAGGTCTGATCACACGACCACATGTCTGACCACACGGCCACAGGTCTGACCACACGACCACAGGTCTGATCACACGACCACATGTCTGGACCACACGGCCACAGGTCTGATCACACGACCACATGTCTGGACCACACGGCCACAGGTCTGACCACACGACCACAGGTCTGACCACACGACCACATGTCTGGACCACACGGCCACAGGTCTGATCACACGACCACATGTCTGGACCACACAGCCACAGGTCTGATCACACGACCACAGGTCTGATCACACGGCCACAGGTCTGATCACACGGCCACAGGTCTGATCACACGACCACATGTCTGGACCACACGGCCACAGGTCTGACCACACGACCACAGGTCTGACCACACGACCACCAGTCCCACATGGCCTGGTGTGGTGTGAACGAGCCCCCCGCAGCAGCAGCTCTGGAGCGGGGCACCACCGTGTGGTCAGGCGAGCACAGCGAGCTCCGTGTGTCCGGCACACGCGGCCTCTCGGGCTGGGTTGTGCTGCTCTGGAGCGGGGCACCACCGTGTGGTCAGGCGAGCACAGCGAGCTCCGTGTGTCCGGCACACGCGGCCTCTCGGGCTGGGTTGTGCTGCTCTGACGCTGCAGAACTGCCCGGTCAGCTGATGGTTAGCTGGCCTGGCAGGAGGCGACGGCCAGCCGTGCGATGGCCGGGATGGAATGGAATGGGTATGTGCTGGTGTGTCGCTGGTATATGCTGGTATGTCGCTCGTATATGCTGGTATGTGCTGGTGTGTCGCTGGTATGTGCTGGTGTGTCGCTGGTATATGCTGGTGTGTCGCCGGTATATGCTGGTGTGTCGCTCGCATATGCTGGTATGTGCTGGTGAGTCGCTGGTATATGCTGGTGTGTCGCTGGTATATGCCGGTGTGTCGCTTCACAGGGTGGCTTTGCTGGGGCTCCTCCGCAATGGCGGACCTTGCTATTGCCGGGTAATTGCTGGGTTAATAGAGGCTGTATAAATAGCACATCACAAGAAGTAATCAAATAGCTGACTACCGGTGTTCAGACGAATGTTGTTAAATAATGAATTTAAAAAAACAACTAGATGCGTAGTCATGTTGCCGGAAAAGCGAACTCACGACATCTGCCCATGAAATACCACGCTGGCGGCTGAATGGGTATTCTTTCTGCCAAACTACAATGTAACATCACTAACCACACACGCAAAGTGAACAGCCGACCGCAATCCAAGGCGTACTGTGCTGCACTTCCGTTCCACCAACTGCTCAGCCTGAACTGACACCACAACTGTGTCGACACCCAGAACTGACACCACGACTGTGTCGACACACAGAACTGACACCACGACTGTGTCGACATCCAGAACTGACACCACGACTGTGTCGACACCCATAACTGCCACCACGACTGTGTCGACACCAGAACTGACACTACAACTGTGTCGACACCCAGAACTGACACCACGACTGTGTCGACACCCAGAACTAACATCACGACTGTGTCGACACCCAGAACTGACACCACGACTGTGTCGACACCCATAACTGACACCACGACTGTGTCGACAACCAGAACTGACACCACAACTATGTCGACACCAGAACTGACACCACGACTGTGTCGACACCCAGAACTGACTGTGTCGACACCCAGAACTGACACCACGACTGTGTCGACACCCAGAACTAACACCACGACTGTGTCGATACCCAGAACTGACACCACGACTGTGTCGACACCCAGAACTGACACCACGACTGTGTCGACACCCAGAACTGACACCACGACTGTGTCGACACCCAGAACTGACACCACGACTGTGTCGACACCCAGAACTAACACCACGACTGTGTCGACACCCAGAACTGACACCACGACTGTGTCGACACCCAGAACTGACACCACGACTATTTCGACACCCAGAACTAACACCACGACTGTTTCGACATCCATAACTGACACTACGACTGTGTCGACACCCATAACTGACACCACGACTGTGTCGACACCCATAACTGACACCACGACTGTGTCGACACCAGAACTGACACCACAACTGTGTCGACACCCAGAACTGACACCACGACTGTGTCGACACCCATAACTATCACCACGACTCTGTCGACACCCATAACTGACACCACGACTGTGTCGACACCCAAAACTGACACCACGACTGTGTCGACACCCAGAGCTAATACCACGACTGTGTCGACACCCAAAACTGATACCACAACTGTGGCTGACACCCAGAACAGACACCACGGCTGGCTGACACCCAGAACTGATACCACAACTGTGTCGACACCCATAACTGACACCACGACTGTGCCGACACCCAGAACTAACACCACAACTGTGTCGACACCCAGAACTGACACCACAACTGTGTCGACATCCAGAACTGACATTATAACTGTGGCTGACACCCAGAACTGACACCACGGCCGGCTGACACCCAGAACTGACACCACAACTGTGGCTGACACCCAGAACTGACACCACAACTGTGTCGACACCCAGAACTGACACCACGACTGTGTCGACACTTAGAACTGACACCACGACTGTGTCGACACCCTGCACTGACACCACGACTGTGTCGACACCCGGAACTGACACCACGACTGTGTCGACACCCAGAACTGACACCACGACTGTGCCGACACCCTGAACTGACACTACGACTGTGTCGACACCCATAACTGACACCACAACTGTGTCGACACCCATAACTGACACTATGATTGTGGCTGACACCAAGAACTGACACCACGGCCGGCTGACACCCAGAACTGACACCACAACTGTGGCTGACACCCAGAACTGACACCACGGCTGGCTGACACCCAGAACTGACACCACGGCTGGCTGACAACCAGAACTGACACCACGACTGTTTCGACACCAGAACTGACACCACGACTGTGTGGACACCCATAACTGACACCACGACTGTGTCGACACCAGAACTGACACCACAACTGTGTCGACACCGATAACTGACACCACGACTGTGTCGACACCCAGAACTAACACCACGACTCTGTCGACACCCAGAACTGACACCACGACTGTGTCGACACCCAGAACTGACACCACGACTGTGTCGACACCCAGAGCTAACACCACGACTGTGTCGACACCCAAAACTGATACCACAACTGTGGCTGACACCCAGAACTGACACTATGACTGTGGCTGACACCCAGAACTGACACCACGGCTTGCTGACACCCAGAACTGATACCACAACTGTGGCTGACACCCAGAACTGACACCACGGCCGGCTGACACCCAGAACTGACACCACAACTGTGGCTGACACCCAGAACTGACACCACCACTGTGCCGACACCCTGAACTGACACCACGACTGTGTCAACACCCAGAACTGTCACCACGACTGTGTCGACACCCAGAACTGACACCATGACTGTGGCTGACACCCATGACTGACACCACGACTGGCTGACACTCAGAGCTGACACCACGACTGTGCTGACACCCAGAGCTGACACCACAACTGTGTCGACACCCAGAACTGACATCACGACTGGTTGACACTCAGAGCTGACATCACGACTGGCTGACATTGAGAGCTGACACCACGACAAACAAAGTGGGTGGTCAGAGCTGGTTGGAGGACGTTTTAGAACGACGGTCATAAACCTCTATGAACATGCATGCTACGGCGAACTCGGCTATTAACTACGGCAAACTCGGGCATGCGAGCGTGTTTCATTTTCGAGCGGCGCGGCAATTTGGCGGCCGATTTTTGCTAGTTGACAGCGAAACACACTGCAGCGGACAAATGTAACACGCTGGTAATAGTGCTGTGTTCGAAGCGAGTTGCATTTTGTTCGGTGTGGTCTTTGTATGTGGGTTGATGATGATCATGTGGATTGTGATGATGACGTTGCTGTTCATGACGCTGCTGATATTGTGATTAGTGCGAGAAGACTCCGCCGCTGCGTTCGTGGTACTGTACATGTGACCCTGGCATGGGCTGGAATCTCACACAGAAGGTGAATTTCATGACGGAGCGAAACTCCGACAACACGATTATGTGGCCGGCTCAAACTTGACTTTGCCCAGTGTACGCCCATATATCGAATGGTCATTGGCGGAAATCGCTGGGGAGAGGACCAATCCCTCCACATGTATGGGAATTATCGCTGATACCTGCAGCTACCTGGCGTCCGCAGAGCAGGAGGGACATGGCACAGACAGGGCGTGCCGTGTCGGCACGGATCATTGCTGATGACCATGTCGTCAGCAGGAGGGACATGGCACAGACAGGCCGTGCCGTGTCGGCACGGCTCATGGCTGATGACCATGTCGTCAGATTATTATCAATCGGCCTGATTAATTACATTCGAGCGAAGAGGGCTCTGCCATGAGCGTCCTTGCACTTCGCGAGGAATGGTCCCTGCATTGTGTCTGTGGATCACCAGGTGCGGCCCAACAACAGCCGACTGCAGGGACGGCTGTATACCGTCCTTGCACTTCGCGAGGGTCCCTGCACGTGCGTCTGTGGATCACCAGGTCCTGCCCAACAACAGCCGACTGCAGGGACGGCTGTATACCTTGGGGCTTGTTCGATCCGACAGGTTTACAGATCATGACACAGCGTCCGCCGACAAATGTGCTCGGCGCAATGTGACTAGTGTGCGGACCAACCGCTCTGCAACCAGCCTGGCAACGTTGAAGACTACAACACCGCGGCAGGGAACACATTTTTTAAGTCTGTTGTTACATAAAAACACTTATATTCCCTGAAGACGGCGAATTGCTCGGTAGTCGGGTAGCTTTACACAAAATCAGACTTGCAGGTGTCAAAGTCGATGCAGCAACTACAATGTCTCAATGCCACATTCCCCGCCCGGCTCAAGTTCACAATTCACACCGCGCTTCGTCAGTGTAATATAATTCATCATGTGACTAGAATATTCACAATTAATGGAAATATATTATTCCATCCTTGTCAAACGTTATCGTAATTGTTCTACATAGCAAGCTTAAGCACAGTCATGATAATCATCACTGATATTGTTGTTATTTGGGTTTAAAGGGCGCATCGACTGCAATGGTCATATAGCGCCCAACACAAGTTTATTGATAAAATCAGAAGTAAAATCGTGGCAAAACAGTGTCATGCTGAGGTGTAATTCCCCGCATACTGTCTCAGTTAAAACACTTCTTCGCAGTCAGCCGTTTAGAGATATGGTATGGTGCCTTCACAGGTGTTACGGTCAGGACGGTCGTCTATCCAACACGTCTCGGCTTACAGGTGGGTGCCTCATCACGGGCGACTCAGCGCGGGGACTTGACCTGGGACTCGCTTCGGTCGGTGGCGAAATAGGCATCCGCTTTCGGCTGGTAGTTGGTGTAAGTGGCTGGTCTGTGAATGGGGCAGGTGGAGGTGGACCGATTATTTCTCCAGAGGGGCCAAGTGGCGCGCGCGGTACCGACGGTGAGCGTTCTCGCACGCCGAGCCTCGCAGCCATGGAACATTTTCGCACTGCGCCTTTCCCACCGATGTTTGATGCCACACTTGTAGATCGTTCTGCTCGACCTCGCGCTGTCAGGTCCGGAGCTCCACTTCGCACAGGAATTATCAGTGACGGCAATGAGCTGGTCGATCGGAGAGGTAAGAGAGTCGATGGGGGTGGTAAATTAGGGAATTCTGCGGGAGTTGTTTGAGTGGATGCCACCATGATCGGTTCAGTCAGCGGAGTTGCGGTAGCGTCAGTTTGGCAGGCGATCGTGCGCTGCTCAGGACGACGTTTTTTGGGGGAACTGAACGAAGTTTCTGTCTGCACAACAGCAGGGCAAGCCGGTAAGACGTAGTCGGCTGCAACTCCAGTTACTGCCGTCGGGATTTCATCTTCTGAGTTTACCTGGATTATTGCCAGACCACATTCCTTTAGCAAGCCAATCAATTGGCGGGCTGTCATCTTATCCAGAGCATCGCGTCCAGGAGGATCACAGCTCCGTGGTGCAGGTGTAGTAGGTGGCATGTCTGTTCGCTCCTGGGATGACTCGGGTTGAAGGGGATGGGTGGAGCTGGCCACCACGGCCGCATAAGAGCGAGGTGTAGTGGCCGTCTTGGTCATTTCCCGAGCTTCTCGGAATGACACGCCCCTGTCACACTTCAATCTTATAATACTCTGCTCCCGTTTGAAAACCGGGCAGACTCGGTCACGAGCAGAATGATCGCCCTTGCAGTTTGGACAGCATAAGATTTCCGATGCGCAAGCGTCCACAGAATGATCCGAGGAGGCACATCGCAGACACCTCGGCTTTGATCGACAGTGGCGGCTGGTGTGTCCGTACCTGTGACAGGCGAAGCATCTCATCGGGATTGGTCGATAAACGCGGACTCTGACCCTAGCATGCCCGATTCTCACATGGGTAGGCTGTGTTTGGGAGTTAAAAGTAAGTACAATGTTGTCCGTGTCGTGTGAAACGCCGTCCCTTTTCGTTTTCAGTCTTCTAGCTTCCAGGACACCGAACGCCGCAAGACCGCGCACAATTTCTTCACTTGTCACACCTTCCAGGTCATGGCAAGTGATGACACCTCTGGAGCAGTTTTTAGAGTGGTGAGTTTTCACATTTAGGGGCACTGTCCTTTGTACGCGTCTACCATCGATGGTGTACGTAAACGTAAAGAGTGTGGCTTTTAACGCCCGCCTAGCTTCCTCCGGATCCGAAAATTCAACTTCGATGCCACCATCAACCAATTTGTCGCACCGTACCACCGTACCGAATCGCTCAGTGCCCTCACACCGTTGGAAAGGGCTGAGGTCGGACAGTCTGAGCTCTGAACTCGACAGGATCAAGACAGTTGGGTCGACGAACTCGGGCTCTACTTCGGTTTCACGCTCAGGTGTCTTGTCAGGTCGCGTCGTCCCGACGGGACGAGAATCCATAGAAGGGCAATCCGAGACAGCGTCTAAAACTGGCCTCACGGAGGCGCGGGACTGGGATGTGGAAGACTGGAACGTCGAATCGTCCGAGTCAAGACTAGGGCGAGGGTATAGTTGTGTGTCAGGAGAATCCATGGAAGTGTATTGGTTTCAACTCCTCGGGCGCCCCACCACGTAGGGGCCCTACTGGGGGGACGCCTGGGTCCCGCGGACGGGAGGACGACAGGCGCCCGAGGAGCTATACGGGGCAGGCGGCGCCTTCGCCCGGCCGGGAGAGAGAGACTCACCACCCCGACCGGGATCCAGCACCGCCCACCCCTTGACCCCAGCCGGCCGGGCCGGCAGATACTGGGAACAATCCCAGGTCCCCGGCCCGAGGCGACCGGCCACTTGACCCGTATGGGGCCCTACGGGCCCGCCCGCCCCTCCGGGATATCGAGACCAAAGAGGCGTGTTGGTCCCCCGTCACAACTAGCACCGTGCGACGGGGGACCTCAAACTCCAGGACTCCGTCAACCCCGGGGGGCGGGCCGAGGGGGCGCGGCTACCCCGATAAAACGGAGCTGGTGGGCAGGACAGGGGAAGTTGTCCTACCTGCTCTTAGTGGAGAGAGTTGGTGTTGTAGGGCCAGGTGAAGGACATGGACGTTGAGATGGGATGGGCATTGGAATGGGAGCGTATGGATGGAAGGACGAGTGAGGCTGTGGTAACCCGAGAGAGCGCCATTTCTCTAGCCAGCCGGGCAACGAGGCTGACCCCACTGCGGGGGGATAAATAATGTGAATTGCATGTGACTGAAGTGAGAGGCACACACCGGGTGTTCATCCTTGAATGATCACCATGTATGTTCTTCCCATGTTTAACTATCATCAAGAACCTTCGTTCTTCATCTGCACAGTCAATGGCAGCGTCTGGCAGTGTATGGCAGTTTTGCAGTGGTATTCCAATTAGTCAATACAAAGCACAACCAAAACCAGAGACAGAGAACAATGAAGCTGGTTATATCGGCCGAGCATT
This sequence comes from Ashinkailepas kermadecensis, assembly GCA_034440615.1. NCBI lineage: Eukaryota > Metazoa > Arthropoda > Thecostraca > Neolepadidae > Ashinkailepas > Ashinkailepas kermadecensis. The sequence goes on along the minus strand of JAOTOM010004744.1, from coordinate 304,511 downwards.
TGGCACATGACGATACTGTAGCCGTTCTTCCGTTAGTTACGGCACGTATGGTGGCTTCTCGTCCCTTTGTGGGTGCACCGAAAATAATGTCTCAGCACCCAAAACCATCTCTCAACCTAAGAATTAGAATTACCGGCGTTGACACTACATGAAATTAATTCAAAACCAGCCCGGGCGCCCGCCATCATTAACCGACAGAGGAAAAAAAACGATGGAGTGCCTTTCGGCGAACACCATATAATGAGAAACGAGAAAATGTATCAAGTAATACGAATATGACAGGACCATGAATAGGAAATAACAATAGAAATAGAACATAAGCACCTATGTCGATAGCACTACTAAAACAATTTGGCGTCACAGGGTGGTGGACATGGCGACTGGATGGTGTACACGGCGTGACAAAGTGGTGGACATGGCGACTGGATGGTGTACACGGCGTCACAAGGTGGTGGACATGACGACTGGATGGTGTACACGGCGTCACAAGGTGGTAGTCATGACGACTGGATGGTGTACACGGCGTCACAAGGTGGTAGTCATGACGACCGGACGATGACGCGACATCTGGCGGCGTGACGCTGCACTGACGTGACACCCGATCGCTTGCGTCACTCGGCTCAAACATGAAGTGATGCAACACACCGGGGAAACATTATTCGGCGACGCCGCGTGGTGAAGCGTTGCACAACGACCGCATTCAGGAGGCGGCAAACAAACGGTGACAGAACAGTCCCCTGGGAGACACAGCGACCGTCATCGGGACACACCTGTGACACCAACAATGCCTGACCTGACCTCTGCACACGTCACAAAGGCCTTCGACCACCATTCACGGCGAACAATGTGGTGGGCGTCGACGCTCGGCCCGACTCCGTTTGTGTTGTTTTTTCTCGACACCAGCACACATTTTAGTCCGGGTAAACACTTCCTGCGGCCGCTCCTGATGTAAATTGTATGACGTCATGGCGGGCTGCGTCACGCGGCTGCTCAGCTTTACATACGGAAATCGACTCTGTGGCCAACACGGCTCTCAATTATTGCGAAACGCTTAGCTGGCTTTGAAGAGTTGGAGGGCGGTAACCAGGGTAGCCAAATCTTGGCCGGGGAGTCATGGGAGGGCCGTATCCGGTGTAGCCATATACTGGCCAGGGAGTCATAGGAGGGCCGTATCGAGTGTAGCCATATATTGGCCAGGGTGTCATGGGATATAGATAGTCATATAGGTATAGATAGATATAGATATAGATAGTCATATAGATAGACATAGTCATAGTATCCAGTGCAACCATATTTTGGCCAGTGAGACGTCGGTCATCGTAGGTACTACTAAGTCAAGGCGCTCCTTCAGAACTTTCCATCGTGCTATCTTCGCCACTGTTTCTGTTTCCCACCGGGACAATAATACCAGGTTATCTTATATGCTTAGCGGAAACATTTTGCAATTCTCTTTTCTGTAATTTTCGTTTAATGCCGAGTGTTTGCGGCGCTTTGTCAACCGCTTTCTCACCAGCCATGAGAGCCGACTGAGTGCGCCCCTGCTATTGACATCGCCGGCCGTGTCAGCCGACTGAGTGCGCCCCTGCTATTGACATCGCCGGCCGTGTCAGCCGACTGAGTGCGCCCCTGCTATTGACATCGCCGGCCGGCCGATTGGCCAGAATGGAGCTGGATGATGCGCCACTTCCGGGAAACTGCCGTTCGTGCCGGCCAACAGTCATGGAGTTTATGCAGAGCAAGCTGATTGGCTGCTGCAAGAAGTCTTTGTTCGGCTCAAACCATTTAAGCATATTTTCCAAGCTTATTTCTATTCAAATTCCGGGTAGGTTAGTCATGTCAGCTCTTCGTGGCATTTCGTACTGTGCTATGCCCTCAAGTAAAGTAAACCCTTATGTGAAGCCATTCAATAGTATCGCTGCGGCTGTTGCATAAAAGGCATGGGCGCATACTGTGCTCTCGCTTGACCTTACGGTTAGCGACTAACTTTCTTTGTTCTTAAAATAGTAAGGTC
>JAOTOM010004744.1:247500-297500 GCA_034440615.1 Ashinkailepas kermadecensis | reverse complement strand
CATGTTTAAGAAGTCGAAGAAATTTACAACAGGCCCATTCCACGACAAATCGACAAGTGCCAAAATAACACCCAATATATTATATTTTACTGAAAATATTTGTGTGGGATTTATCTGATGCGCCGAATCCAGCCGTGCCATTTTTAGAAGAAAAAAGTTCAGATCAACGGTCAAGGAGTTATAGCCTCGAGGCAGTTTTGAGATGTTACCTAACATGGGTGTCTTTTGAGGTTTTTAACTCAATGAAGAACACTAAGTTGTGCAAAAGTATACATCGGTGAACATAGAATGACCCACTGCATCTTTTGGCTCTTTCGAAAATTTCGTTTACGGGATAATTGAAATCGTGACATCGTGACCTAATGCACGTGACATATTTCACCTTTCGGGACAATCACAATGCGATTTGAAAAAGTACAGAAATGAAGTTCGATATCTTATCCTTCGAAGCAAAACATAAAAGAAATATGGTTTTGCTCCTAAAACTCTACATATCTGTTCAAAATTAGGTGTGCATGGTTGTTTTTGCTCTGACTTATCGTGGCCTGTATGAATATGTATTTATAACGGTATATTACTGAAATACAAGGCTTTTGACGTTCGAGGAACGTGATGGGATGATAATGTTAGACATCTGATCTTGAATGTTCTGTTGCACAAGTGTTCCAACTCGTGAGGTCAAGGGTTAAACAAAATGGCTGAATTGTCTCCAAATTGTGGTAGTAGATGATTTATTAGTTATACCTTACCATGAATTACAAGGAGGGAAAAGCATCCACAATATAGCAATCACATTCCGATAACCGATAAACAAATCGCACAACCATTTATTGCCTCGCGAAAATAAAAATCTGCGAATGTAGTGAAATACCAGGAAGGGCACAGCAAGGGTGGCACCATGCTTGGGTGCCCAGTGCCCACTGCTCACTCTCGCTGAACGTGCTGCCTGTGAAGCAATACAATTTCTGAGGGTGTCGGACGCAGTCAAGGTGAAGGTAAAGCTATTTTATGGATGGGACCAGGTCAGCCGGATGTGTCTCCGCGAGACCGACCGTGTCACGGTGCGACATGCTGATGGAACCAAAAGTAAAGTTCAGAAAAGGCTTGCTTTGAGCAATTTGTGTGAGATATATGATCTATACAAGCAGCACTTTGCACCGGCTTCTTAACCTTCCCTCAGTGGTAGTTCAGTGGTTCAGGCATTTAGCAAATGTGTTTAATTGGCCTGTCAACTATTGCAAGCCCTCTCACCTACTCTTCACAGGTGATGAAACATAAAGCCGACATAAGCCGCCCGATTAGCTCAGTGGACAGAGCGCCCTGACCTGCAGAGCACTGACCTGCAGAGGTCTGATCTGGAGAGCACTGACCTGCAGAGCACTGACCTGCAAAGGTCTTCTTGGCACAGTGGGTCGAGTGGCCACTCGCTCGCTAGTAACGCCTCCGGCTGTGATGGCCCGTTGGCAGTTGGCCAGGTAAGGTCAGGGCGCGGGCACCAGGCGGCTGGACCAGACTATGCGGGTGCGCTGAACTCTCAGTAAAAATTGTTACCTCAATCTGCAATTTCCTGGCCGGGACGTAGGTTCAGAGTGAGTGCAACAAGTTTGCGCTTAGCGTGGACTGATTGTATCAAGCCTCTCCAACAACAATTCGAAGTATTTTTTGTCAGTGTTTGGCTAGGTGGGGCCGACCGTCCACCCAAACAAAAGTTCGCCTAATGCTTCATAGCTATTCATAGCTCCGTGGCTCACTCGGAATAAGGCAGACACCCATATCTCTGTGACGTCTCATTTATCTCCCGGTGTGTGGAGCGAGAGGGGCAGAGCACTATTTAAACACTACCCACACCATTGTCAGGCGGCGCCCGAACACAGCGACACACCATCCAGCTCCACACACCGGTACACCACACAGCGACACACCATCCCGCTCCACACACTGGTACATCACACAGCGACACACCATCCCGCTCCACACACCGGTACACCACACAGCGACACACCATCCCGCTCCACACACTGGTACATCACACAGCGACACACCATCCAGCTCCACACACCGGTACACCACACAGCGACACACCATCCCGCTCCACACACTGGTACACCACACAGCGACACACCATCCAGCTCCACACACCGGTACACCACACAGCGACACACCATCCCGCTCCACACACTGGTACACCACACAGCGACACACCATCCCGCTCCACACACTGGTACACCACACAGCGACACACCATCCCGCTCCACACACTGGTACACCACACAGCGACACACCATCCCGCTCCACACACTGGTACACCACACAGCGACACACCATCCCGCTCCACACACTGGTACACCACACAGCAACACACCATCCCGCTCCACACACTGGTACACCACACAGCGACACACCATCCCGCTCCACACACTGGTACACCACACAGCAACACACCATCCCGCTCCACACACTGGTACACCACACAGCGACACACCATCCCGCTCCACACACTGGTACACCACACAGCGACACACCATCCCGCTCCACACACTGGTACACCACACAGCGACACACCATCCCGCTCCACACACTGGTACACCACACAGCGACACACCATCCCGCTCCACACACTGGTACACCACACAGCGACACACCATCCGGCTCCACACACTGGTACACCACACAGCGACACACCACCCCGCTCCACACACTGGTACACCACACAGCGACACACCATCCCGCTCCACACACTGGTACACCACACAGCGACACACCATCCCGCTCCACACACTGGTACACCACACAGCGACACACCATCCCGCTCCACACACTGGTACACCACACAGCGACACACCATCCCGCTCCACACACTGGTACACCACACAGCGACACACCATCCCGCTCCACACACTGGTACACCACACAGCGACACACCATCCCTCCACACACTGGTACACCACACAGCGACACACCATCCCGCTCCACACACTGGTACACCACACAGGTACACCACACAGCGACACACCATCCCGCTCCACACACCGGTACACCACACAGCGACACACCATCCCGCTCCACACACTGGTACACCACACAACGACACACCATCCCACTGCACACACTGGTACACCACACAGTCACACACCATCCCGCTCCACACACTGGTACACCAGACAGCGACACACCATCCCGCTCCACACACTGGTACACCACACAGCGACACACCATCCCGCTCCACACACTGGTACACCACACAGCGACACACCATCTCCGCTCCACACACTGGTACACCACACAGCGACACACCATCCCGGCTCCACACACCGGTACACCACACAGCGACACACCATCCCGCTCCACACACTGGTACACCACACAGCGACACACCATCCCACTGCACACACTGGTACACCACACAGCGACACACCATCCCGCTCCACACACTGGTACACCACACAGCGACACACCATCCGCTGCACACACTGGTACACCACACAGCGACACACCATCCCGCTCCACACACCGGTACACCACACAGCGACACACCATCCCGCTCCACACACTGGTACACCACACAGCGACACACCATCCCGCTTCACACACCGGTACACCACACAGCGACACACCATCCCGATCCACACACTGGTACACCACACAGCGACACACCATCCCGCTCCACACACTGGTACACCACACAACGATACACCATCCCACTGCACACACTGGTACACCACACAGCGACACACCATCTCCGCTCCACACACTGGTACACCACACAGCGACACACCATCCCGCTCCACACACTGGTACACCACACAGCGACACACCATCCCGCTCCACACACTGGTACACCACACAGCGACACACCATCCCGCTCCACACACTGGTACACCACACAGCGACACACCATCCCACTGCACACACTGGTACACCACACAGCGACACACCATCCCGCTCCACACACTGGTACACCACACAGCGACACACCATCCCGCTCCACACACTGGTACACCACACAGCGACACACCATCCCGCTCCACACACTGGTACACCACACAGCGACACACCATCCCGCTCCACACACTGGTACACCACACAGCGACACACCATCCCGCTCCACACACTGGTACACCACACAGCGACACACCATCCCGCTCCACACACTGGTACACCACACAGCGACACACCATCCCGCTCCACACACTGGTACACCACACAGGGACACACCATCCCGCTCCACACACCGGTACACCACACAGCGACACACCATCCAGCTCCACACACTGGTACACCACACAGGGACACACCATCCCGCTCCACACACCGGTACACCACACAGCGACACACCATCCCGCTCCACACACTGGTACACCACACAGCGACACACCATCCCGCTCCACACACTGGTACACCACACAACGATACACCATCCCACTGCACACACTGGTACACCACACAGCGACACACCATCCCGCTCCACACACTGGTACACCACACAGCGACACACCATCCCACTGCACACACTGGTACACCACACAGCGACACACCATCCCGCTCCACACACTGGTACACCACACAACGATACACCATCCCACTGCACACACCGGTACACCACACAGCGACACACCATCCAGCTCCACACACTGGTACACCACACAGGGACACACCATCCCGCTCCACACACCGGTACACCACACAGCGACACACCATCCCGCTCCACACACTGGTACACCACACAGCGGCACACCATCTCGCTCCACACACTGCTACATTCCACACACTCCACACACTGTAGAGAAACTCCACCACACACTGTGGTGGAGTTTCTCGACACACACTGCTCCATACACTGCTACACCACACAGAGGACGAGTTTCTCGTGGAAATTGCGGTTGCATACAGGGTTCTGATGCATTTTCTAGCCAGTGCACATGGGCCCAATGCCAAATATCAGAAATATTGGACAGAGACACGGGCTCCTCCCAATGTGTGGAAAGCCCAATCCCTGACATAGGATGAAACATGCATGTTGCCAGCAACCCAGAAGCTTAACCACGATTACGAAGTGAGCGGAGTCTGACGTGAAGTAGCACACAAATGTCGATTTGACTGACAGACCCGGCCATAGTGCTTTTCAGAACTCCATTATCAGAAAACAGGCGGGTGTAGAAAGATGAAACCATTTTTTATATGTAAGTGAACTTCTCTAAGAGTTGCCACTCTATATATATTGTGTACGAAATTATCATGGGAAACTATGATTGCCTTTGTTTCTTTTTTTGCTCTACAGTGCCATAGCTTTCTTTAGCAACCCAGATAATACAAATAGATGCGAATCGCTTCCTTTTGGTGAAGTCAACATTTTCTCCTTTGACACCTACGTCTGATCCCTGAAAGTTCGCGAAACGCCAAATTTGAATTTAGGAAGCAAATACACACCAAGCTGTTTCCTTCAGAACTATATCGAATTGGCTAAAACAAAAGATATGTTTATGAAGTATGTTCAAGAACGGCTTCTTCCCCACGGCTACCATTTCATGTCATGCATCCAGTTGACAGAAATAAGGCAAAACACAAATCACTGCCCTGCCTGAGCATAATTTCGGAACAATAACCATATTTTTTTAATTGTACTATTTCCCCGCAATGACCGTGAGCAGTTCATGCACTAAGTAGGATATTACGGTTTCATGCCGATTTAAAATACTTAATCTTTTTGTGAGCTCACTCTAGCTGTTTGTACCTTATGAAAACGAACATATTGACCGTGCTGCAATCGCTGTGTCTGTATTCGCCGCAAAAAGCGTCCAACACTGGCTTACAGCTGTGGTATATCGTCGCACGTGCGAGAGACAGGAACCGTGAGCTGTGGACGGAACAAAGGGAGAGGAGGGACGGGAGGACGGTCGAGACAAGTCGCACGTGCGAGAGACAGGTACCGTGAGCTGTGGACGGAACAAAGGGTGAGTAGGGACGGGGAGAGGACGGTCAGGACGAGTACAACCAGAAACAAACATGCTGAAGTGAGGCATCACGGCAGTCCATACCCGCTACACTAGCTATGTACTGCGCCAATCATAATACACCTGCTCAACTACATCCGACAAGCACGAGAACGTCGTCAGCTCACGTCGTCGTCACGGGCAGACCAGCTCACCAACTAAGCCGTGCGCCGCCGATCGGCGAGCTGCTCACCTTTTGATATTGAAGTTTAGAATATTCCGCTGGGGCGGGGATGGCCGATTGGTTAAGGTGTCCAGCTCTGGGTACTAAAGGTTCCGGTTTCAACACTCGCACCATTTGGGACTTTCCAAATCCCGCGGCCCCACCGGCGAAACAGTGTGGGCGGCGCCATTAGCCGTGATCGTGCATGAAGTGCGTCGAGAACCACCCAGTAAACGAACACCAGGAGAATATTCCGCTGAAGTTTGGAATATTCCGCTCAGCGCCCACTCCGCTTCAGCCTACCTTAAAATCGCGCGCAATTTGGCAATACTTCATATTATGCTTTCTCACTTTTTTGACGGCCAGAGGCGTTCAAGTCATTCAGCACCCTTGGAGGCACTTTCACTTGGTATGAGATCTGGAATCCTGATGCACACATTATCGACTCGCTGTGTCGTTTTCTGCGATACGGTACTCACTGGAAAATCGTCATTGCAATCTGATGTGGTGTAGCGCCGCACTATATATGTTTCACATGTCACGTGTCATGTGGTGTGTTAGTGCTCCCACCGACGGCGCCCTGTGCTCAGAACGGAACGAGTGGGTGGTTAGGCGCTCAGAACGGAACGAGTGGGTGGTTAGGCGCTCAGAACGGAACGAGTGGGTGGCTAGGCGCTCAGAACGGAACGAGTGGGTGGCTAGGCGCTCAGAACGGAACGAGTGGGTGGTAGGCGCTCAGAACGGAACGAGTGGGTGGCTAGGCGCTCAGAACGGAACGAGTGGGTGGCTAGGCGCTCAGAACGGAACGAGTGGGTGGCTAGGCGCTCAGAACGGAACGAGTGGGTGGCTAGGCGCTCAGAACGGAACGAGTGGGTGGCTAGGCGCTCAGAACGGAACGAGTGGGTGGTTAGGCGCTCAGAACGGAACGAGTGGGTGGCTAGGCGCTCAGAACTGAACGAGTGGGTGGCTAGGCGCTCAGAACGGAACGAGTGGGTGGTTAGGCGCCTACCCTCCTGCTACCTCACGGCTGGCAACGGATGGGGACAATCGAAACAACGTCATATATCCAGAATAGTTATGCACAATATTTGCTAGGGTCATTTGTAAATTTAAGTTCAATGTCAGGTCATATTATATATTATGCATTTATCCCCCCCCCCCCCAAAGAAAAAACATATGTATATCAGCACAATTTGTCATTAAAAGCTCTGGAAACCATAATCAAGTAGAAAGGCAGTCAACAACTGCGCTAGTATTATCACTAGGAAGCCAATTTTCAACACAACACTCAATAGGCACAAAGTGGTGCGCTGGATATGACGGACTCCACATAGTAGACCAGCAACATGTTCAATAAGAGAAGGGGATGGAGGAAACAAAGGATGAATTAGTCAGCATGTAGGCGACTGCTAATGCGCTGAAAGGCCACTGGTTAAACGCTAAAAAAATACGAGAGTAGGACACATCTATGTTTGGTACTCCCGTTTAGATATTTCTGCTATTTCTGCCATTTTGTGTTGTGCGGCTCACAGAGCTGTCTGGCGCAAATCTCTTGAAAACAGCTAACAACAGTTGTGCTACATATGTTAGTCGAAGGGAAACGTTATTATTAAAACCTGTTTATGAAAACGTACTGTACTTGATTAATAAAACTCGTTTGAAAAGTCGAAAAAAGTCCATCCCACGCAAGGCGGCAGAAGTGACTGATTCAACGATTTCTCAGAAATAAGGTTGCAATCTCTTTGTGTGTGCTGGAAGGCCAGAATAGTACCTTAGTACACGCAATAATTTGCTGTGGCACCTACTAAGCATGTCGCGTGTACTGGATCAACATCACTGAAATGACTCAACCATGACTTAAAGCTGCACGGACTATTGGTAGAGACAATATGTTCTGTTTACACTACTAAACTTATGACGCTACAGGAATGTGACCACCGAAGTAATCTCTCCCCCCCCCCATGGAATCCCTGTCGACGTGGCGCTTGCCATCAGCACAAAAATGTATTTGGTGCAAATATAAGTTATAGAAATTGTTGGCATGTATGCTGACATGTTATTGTTGCCGGGTTGGCGACTCCATGCGTGCTGCCATGGCATTGCTGCATGTTTACCCGGCTGGCGACTCCATGTGTGCTGCCATGGCATGGTTGCCTGTTTGCCTGGCTACGGCTCCATGTGTGCTGCCATGGCATTGCTGCCTGTTTGCCTGGCTACGGCTCCATGTGTGCTGCCATGGCATTGCTGCCTGTTTGCCTGGCTACGGCTCCATGTGTGCTGCCTGTTTGCCTGGCTACGGCTCCATGTGTGCTGCCTGTTTGCCTGGCAGCGGCTCCATGTGTGCTGCCATGGCATTGTTGCCTGCTTGCCTGGCAGCGGCTCCATGTGTGCTGCCATGGCATTGTTGCCTGTTTGCCTGGCAGCGGCTCCATGTGTGCTGCCATGGCATTGTTGCCTGTTTGCCTGGCAGCGGCTCCATGTGTGCTGCCATGGCATTGTTGCCTGTTTGCCTGGCTGCGGCTCCATGTGTGCTGCCATGGCATTGTTGCCTGTTTGCCTGGCAGCGGCTCCATGTGTGCTGCCATGGCATTGCTGCCTGTTTGCCTGGCTACGGCCCATGTGCGCCTACCCACGGCCCAGGTGCCCGTTTGCCGGCGCGGCCCATGTCCCAGCATTGCCGTTGCCGGCTACGGCCCATGGTGCGCCAGGCATTGCGCCTGTTTGCCTGGCTACGGCCCATGTGCTGCCGTTTGCCGGCAGGCCCATGCTGCCTGTTTGCCTGGCTACGGCTCCATGTGTGCTGCCTGTTTGCCTGGCAGCGGCTCCATGTGTGCTGCCATGGCATTGCTGCCTGTTTGCCTGGCTACGGCTCCATGTGTGCTGCCTGTTTGCCTGGCTACGGCTCCATGTGTGCTGCCTGTTTGCCTGGCAGCGGCTCCATGTGTGCTGCCATGGAATTGTTGCCTGTTTGCCTGGCAGCGGCTCCATGTGTGCTGCCATGGCATTGTTGCCTGTTTGCCTGGCAGCGGCTCCATGTGTGCTGCCATGGCATTGTTGCCTGTTTGCCTGGCTGCGGCTCCATGTGTGCTGCCATGGCATTGTTGCCTGTTTGCCTGGCAGCGGCTCCATGTGTGCTGCCATGGCATTGCTGCCTGTTTGCCTGGCTACGGCTCCATGTGTGCTGCCTGTTTGCCTGGCTACGGCTCCATTTGCTGCCTGTTTGCCTGGCTGCGGCTCCATGTGTGCTGCCTGTTTCCCTGGCTGCGGCTCCATGTGTGCTGCCATGGCATTGCTGCCTGTTTGCCTGGCTGCGGCTGCATGTTGTCAATGTGCCGCTCCGGCCCGGCCAGACAGCACCGCTGGTGTCGGGAATGCGCAAACTACAAGCCAGACACGTCATAATCCTCTAATCGGAATGCTGACCTCACCCAGAATGAGTCTTGGCGCTGCCAATAAGATAAATAATTCCACAAAATATGAGTCAACCATGTCTACCTCTGCCAACTGACGTTCAATACAATGGGGCTTACGGCGAGGCCTGCGGGGTCCAAGTGAAGGAAGCGTCTTTTTACACCTGCGCTTTGGTCTTCACTCTGAAAGCAATACCGATGGTAGAATGCTTTGAATTGCTGCATATTATCCACAAATGCCGATCGGTGTTCATTAGCGGCCACGTCCGGCAATATTATACAGCGTACTGATGTGGGCTTGGCCATCAAAGCCACAAACGTGAGACCGTGGTGGTGATGGCTACTTGTTGTACGACACGTCGACTGCTTTCGGCCATATTGCGTCGCCACTCTCTGAGGCCGATTGGTCATGAGTGAATAGTAGCGACAGATGGAACCCGAACCCGCAGCCCTTCGATTGAGAGACGACAGTTGTACCCCTAGACCACCCTCCCCCAACCCAACACGGTAAGTATTCCAACCAGATCATCTGGCACCTAAAATGTATTACCATATTTGATGAGCTCAGCCGTAGCATTGAGGGAAAATCATTACGTTTAGCTAATCAGCAAATAAACAAACAAGATATAGAACTGGCAACGTCGGAATATACACACCCATCTTCCCCGGCTTACATGGAATCGTCTTTACTAGTGATGAAGCGGGATATTGAGCAATGTAAGTATCAATTAACGAATTGAAATATACTACCTGCTAGCTTTATCGCTGATACTTCCAGGAATAATAACTGTCAGATGACAGACTGACCTTGGATAAAATCACAGCTACTTCTTGTTTTCTTTGAGATGTATGCTGCATGCTGCTAATGTCTCTACATTCTGCTCTTTGAAGTGATTACATTCCGGAAAAAAAGTCAGATAACTATACACCACGGCTTGAGTTTATAGTGTTCACAGGTAGTGCTTACAGGTGGAGTTTAGTGTTTACCACCACCTATATGTTGGAAGTTGGAAGTATGCCTGTGGCAATACATGGATATCACCACCATAAAGAACACTAGAACCATGCAAAAGCGCCAACTAAACTTCTAGGAAGATAAAAAACAGCCTGACTAGCGTTGCACCGTCGTATGCAACAACATCACAACATATTGACGATAATCACATGTTCATCATAATATTTTGCTGCATATGCCACCATCTAGGCTGTGGCAGAAAAGCACGAACGAAGCACAGGTGGAACGATAATGATTGATGAATTGATGCTGGGAGCAGATCGACAATTGAGTCATTGTGAGCCCATCACAGATGAAACGACGATGGTTGATGAATTGATGCTGGGGGCAGATCGACAATGGAGTCATTGTGTGCCCATCACAGATGAAACGACGAGGGTTGATGAATTGATGCTGGGGGCAGATCGACAATCGAGTCATTGTGTGCCCATCACAGATGAAACGACGATGAGCTGGACATTTGTGGAATATACACAGTTGCATATTAAGGCAGCTTGACAAGATCGGACACGGCAATACATTAGATTCGCCATACCCTAGTGAGGCCGCTTGACAAGATCAGACACGGCACCATATTAGACTAGTCATAGCCACCGTTAATTTCATCACGAGTACCGCCTGAATGGTTGGATTGACTCAACGTTACAGGTTATGAGGTAAATTTGTCCCGTTCACAAACGTGGAGTCTAAGCAGCCAATTGTCTTCCAGTAAACAGAACCTCGCATCGGCTGATTTAAGTGAGTCAAAAGCTGGAAAACCCTATCTCTCAACGTGGGTGGAAATGTGTGTGGGTTTTTATTTACAGAGCCATGGAGCATGGCGGCGGGTAAATTTGTTTTTCGCATGAACGTTTGAACTATTTGGTACACAAATAATGATATATAAAGATGTCCAGGTTTTGTTGTTATTTTTATGTTTATTTCTCATATTTTTTTTCGTTGCCTAGCAACCACGAGCGACACTTTGGTGGTGTCGCACTTGTTGAGTGGTGATGATTTGCCCTGTATTTACCTGTCGTACCGGTCGCACCACTGATCATATTGAAAAGAAGCTTTAGTTGCAGGTAAGTGCCAACATGCATGTTCACCTACAGGTTTCAGTTACATGTAAGTGCCAACATGCATGTTCAGTTACATGTAAGTGCCAAATGCATGTTCAGTTGCATGTAAGTCCGCGTGCCAACACGGGAATATAAACAGCCAGTGTTTGAGATCAGTTTGACAGCTAAACAACTACGCTCCGGAGTAGTGGATCGTGCCACACTGTGCCATTTCTGAACTTACATTAAAACTGGGGAAATTATCATGATAGATGACATCCTTCAATTTTTTTGCACATAATTCCATTGAAAATGAATTATTGACCCTGTGACGATAAACCACTCCGTGCAATTTCTGAAGAAAAAAAAGAATCGTTCCATGTTCATAGATAGAGATTTCGAGTATTTGATTCACCTAATTGATCTGTTGCTCATATTTCACGAATCAACAGTGGCAGTGGCTTTGGTGTCCTACCTTCCGTCCTTCGCTGCCATACCTGCATGACTCATCAGTTATTCGTAATCACATCGCACAGTGATGTCACGTAACAAAGCCACCCCAGTTCTTCCGCCTCTCTGTGTACGCAAGAGAGGTGATACATCTGATTGGTCACACCGGACATGACGTCACAAATGCTGCACGGAAAGCCCGGCCAGCCTCACTTGAGTCGTTATCAGTGCCCTTCATGAGAACATTACATATTTGTCATCCTCTGCAACACCGTGCCATTGTTTTGACACTTCAATTCGCTCTACCCCGCCACGTTCTCTTTCCACTCTGCATTCCCTACTTCCCTCTTTCTTCTTGGCCGTTGGACTCTTGATCGCAAGATCGTGGGTTCAAATCCCGGCGGGATTACCGAGTCTACCAGCGACCAATCGGTGTCAGGGGTCGGCGGCGCTATGTGACCTAGCGGTTGAATGCGTCGTAAGAGCGTAGGAGCCCAGTGTTATGTTCTCCTTTCGCGGTTCTCGGGGCGAGAATCAGTGTCACACCGGGCAGCAGCCGCGACTGAGACTGACGGTCAGCAGCAGTCGCGAATGAGACTGACGGCCGGCAGCAGCCGCGACTGAGACTGACGGTCAGCAGCAGCCGCGACTGAGACTGACGGTCAGCAGCAGTCGCGACTGAGACTGACGGTCGGCAGCAGTCGCGACTGAGACTGACGGTCAGCAGCAGTCGCGACTGAGACTGACGGTCGGCAGCAGTCGCGACTGAGACTGACGGTCGGCAGCAGTCGCGACTGAGACTGACGGTCAGCAGCAGCCGCGACTGAGACTGACGGTCGACAGCAGTCGCGACTGAGACTGACGGTCAGCAGCAGCCGCGACTGAGACTGACGGTCAGCAGCAGCCGCGGCTGAGACTGACGGTCGGCAGCAGCCAACGACATATGCACCGGGTGGAGACGAGCATGAGAGACGACAGCCGTGAATCTGTCCTCTTGGTCGGTCTCGCCCTGTCCTCACACTCCTCTCCCTCTGATCGGTCTGCCCCTCCGCCTCTCGTGCTCTGTACTCGTCCGCCTGCTCTCTTCAACATGCACGTACGTAAGCAGCTTGCAGCTTGCTTGCACGCTCCCTCCCCTCTTTCTCCCTCTCTCTTTCTCCCTCTCCCTCTCTCTTTCTCCCTCTCCCTCTCCCTCTCCCTCTCCCTCTCCCTCTGCCTCTTCCTCTCCCTCTGCCTCTGCCTCTGCCTCTGCCTCTGCCTCTGCCTCTGCCTCTGCCTCTGCCTCTGCCTCTGCCTCTGCCTCTGCCTCTGCCTCTGCCTCTGCCTCTGCCTCTGCCTCTGCCTCTGCCTCTGCCTCTGCCTCTGCCTCTGCCTCTGCCTCTGCCTCTTCCTCTGCCTCTGCCTCTGCCTCTGCCTCCGCCTCTGCCTACACACACATAATAATCCTCGATCGCGATGGTCGGAAACGAGCATGCAATTGCAAGCCACGGAAGGCGCCCAGCAACGTCGACGTCGACAACCTTCTAAGGTAAATTTCCAGTGGAAACGCCGGCCGCTGCTCACTGTGACACCGTTGCCTGGTGTCGGAAGCCGAAGTGCATAGTCACGACCGCGTCTGACCGCTCGTATGTCTGCCGATGTAAGCTGTCATTTAATCCCACTTAAATTATGTACACGGATCTGGAGAACGAGCCACATCCGGGTCCGCCACAACAACGCTGGCCGGAAAAAAATTTGATTTACAGTGGTATCTCTAGGCACCGTTCTAATAAACTACCATAACCACCTGTTTGTATGATTGCAGTGGTTTCACTTATTGCGAAAGAAAGGAGCAATTGTGGGCTGTGACGGTACTCCCGGACGCTGTGAAAGGTGCGCATATTACGAAACGAGAAAGCATAATTATACTTGGGTTCGATTTAATACTCGCAGTCGTGTCTTCATAAACCGCCTAGCATAAGCGGATTAGGCGCCAGGAATTTGATAAAGGAGGCAGCTATGCATGTGGTGCAGTTCCGTGCACATCACTTGTTGCGGACGGAAGACTCGTCAGTTCACGAAGACTCACCAGTTCACCGGCCAAGTTATCAGCACACACACACATATATACGGTGCCCTTCCTTCGATTTCCGTGACCAAAAATGCACCCATTTAAAGGAAGCGAGCAAACAGACCTACTGGGTCCTCTGCGCGGCTCGTCCAGTGCATCAGCATATCGAGTGAAACCCGGGCGTAGGCCGTGGCGCCGGCCAGCACCGAGTGGCCATTGTCAACAGTATTGGCCAGTGTGCAGTGAAAGGGCCATAATAACACCGGCACGTTTTCGTCAGCTGCCGGAGAAGCCTGTGACGCCTGGCCTGCCGCCAAGTCCAACCTGGTATTCCCACTTATTATTCCACCGTCGGACAAATATCAATGCGTCATTACCGTTAACATATGTTCGTAATTACATCTAATGGGTTCCTCCTGTGAATAAGCATATCCAAAGCGACAAAGGAGCGTGCTGGCAGTGTGAGAGTTGAGAGCGCTGACGCAGCCGGTCACGGTAAGTGGGTCAGTTTTTGTTGGTGCGCCTCGGACACGGGCAATGGAGGCGGCACCGATGGAAAGAGAGGGCGGCGCCGATGGAAGGAGAGGGTGACACCGATGGAAGGGAGGGCAGCATCGATGGAAGGGAGCGCAGCACCGATGGAAAGAGAATGCGGCGCCGATGGAAGGAGAGGGCGGCACCGATTGAAGGAGAGGGCGGTACTGATGGAAAGAGAGGGCGGCGCCGATGGAAGGAGAGGGCGGCACCGATGGAAGGAGAGGGCGGCACCGATGGAAGGATGGGGGGGCGATGGAAGGAGGGGGCACCGCGCGACCACCGCTGGCCACCAGACACATGACTTCCTGTTCGGCGCCTTATTGTGGCCGCGTCCGTGATCGGGTCCGGATAATGAGAGACTGGACACGGAGACACCGAGACGGTGGCGGTGGGCAGGCCGGCCGGTCGATCAGATACCGCTGCAGTAGACACTGAGAAACTGAGACACTGAGATACTGAGACACTGAGACGGTGGCAGTGTCGGCTGTGTCCACCATCAACCGACACGGGCCGGAGCAAATCAGCACGGCTCCTACAGCCGCGGCATCGCCCGCAAAGCATGAGCCCACCATGGACGTCGATTTGCATGCTATCTCAGGGACGTTTTCCCCCGGAATAATTTCAACTTTTAGCATGGAATCCTATGGGTGCCCCTCTCCCATCCCCATCGACCTGGGCCTCGACCATTGCCTCCATGTATTTCCCCTACCCTTCACCAAATAATGTTCGGAAGTCGACACCTTGGCGACACCTGGCAACACCTTGGCGACACCTTGGCGACACCTGGCAACACCTTGGCGACACCTTGGCGTCACCTGGCAACACCTTGGCGACACCTTGGCGTCGTCTGCACCGAACACGACGCGACGACGCACGGTCACGCCTGCCAGCGTTCAGGCAGGCCAACCTGGTGTCAGTGTTACGGTGATAAACACTGGTGCTCCTAATACAGGGCGAAATTCTCCCGGAAGGAAGTCTCAGCGCCACGGTTGCCACCTGCTGACTTCTATGCGACGGAGAACGCCGTGCTATATCACCCGGGATGTTCTTCCTTTCGTTCTTGCTTTAAACTAACGTCACGTCAATCAACGTTGTATGGAAAGAGTAGATATAAAACATCCCCGACGTTCCCCTGCATAACTTGGCTGTGTCGAGCGTATGCAATCACCGTGCCTCATCTACTACGGATGCCGACCGTGAGCAGATGTGTCACATGACACTGTTGACTATGTCCGGGACAGGTCAGGTCAGGTCAGGTCTGGTGCGTATGTACTGTACACTAGTGCGTGGTGTTTCTTCAAGATGCTTCTTCAGGTCATTCACCCTTTGTTCTGAAACGTATCCGAATCATCAGCCAGCAACACACGGCATGTAGCAGCATTACGCCCTTCCGTGCTTTGTTTTCATATGCATTGGACTATATCTCCCCATCTGAAAGCTTGAATGCTAATATGGTCGATGTATCGTGCCGACCACAGAGCAAGTTCAGCTGGTCCGGACGTCGATGTATCGTGCCGACCACAGAGCAAGTTCAGCAGGTCCGGACGTCGATGTATCGTGCCGACCACAGAGCAAGTTCAGCTGGTCCGGACGTCGATGTATCGTGCCGACCACAGAGCAAGTTCAGCTGGTCCGGACGTCGATGTATCGTGCCGACCACAGAGCAAGTTCAGCTGGTCCGGACGTCGATGTATCGTGCCGACCACAGAGCAAGTTCAGCTGGTCCGGACGACAAGCGACAGCCCTGCATCGTGTGAGACTACTCAGTGCAAGCATTCTCTCTCCTGGGTTCATGAGTTATGTCGCATTGATAGACGACATGGCTTATGAACCAACCCAATAGCACTATTTGATAAATTTACCGGAAGCCACCAACGCGTGTTAAAATTCGTTAGCAACGTCAGACTGTAAAATGGTACAATTCCGCGTAGTAAGATCTTCCGCTTTGGAAACTGCCTTTTCAGTAATGATCGTTCTGGGTCACGGTTATGCTAAAGGTGGAAATACGCTTTGCATTAATGCACGATATGATATTTCATATGTGTAATGAGAGTTTGCATTGATTAGTTTGACCCAGAAATGCAGAAAATTCATCCAAACATCATATTTGGTTCGGGAACCTCCAGGTGCAAAATTCATGAATTATAACACAAATCACAATAACCGTATCTGAATTAGAATCATGACGGCACGATGCCAATGATACCTTGGCTCGACCTTGCAGCCATATTGACTCCACCTTGTCGGTTTCAGTGAAATACAAAAATCAGGTAGAGTTAGAATCGGTGCCTACCTATGAGTTGGACAAAGACCTACTTGATCCGAACACGTGCATCTCCTTTTGACCTTGCCACATTTGTATTATGCATTATTTCGCCCTGTAACAGGCAGAAGTGAAATGCAATTGAACTTGTTCACGTTTCCAAACCCATAGTATTTGCCGAAATTGGGACACATGATGGTGTATGATGCCCGTGGATGAGGTTAGGGATTGCTTACATTCACCTATTGTGTAATCGTGACCTATGTATTTATATTGAGATGCTGCAGCACCAACCTACCGACCTGAACCGGAGCATAAAATCCAGAGCGATGAAACGGAACCCACGGTGCCCTTGACGACTTCATAGCCGATGACCTAGCATGACCTGAGGAGATTTGACAGCGCAAGGTATAGAATTGTTGACCGGGGGCTACTAGCTAGAAGGAGTTGCTCCCATTTGTTCTCAAATTATCTGGAGCAAAACGACACGGAGGGGTCGTCAGATGCTGCCCAGTAAATGGTCAGCTGAAAGTCAACGCACCGCGTTCCGGCACCCACGAGACCGACCCCAAACAAGGTCTAGAATTGTGGCACCCATGGGAACAAGGCGCACTGATCGACGCCAAACAAGGCCTGAAACTGTTCATCAGCTCGCAGTTCGAGATGGGATGCAATGCATTAAATGTATCGGCACTTTTATGAAAATGTATGTACTTACTTATGAATCACCCTTGAGCCAATGGTCGATCTGAACAAAATGGATAGACACTGAAGAACACTATATTTTTGCGCAAACACAAATTAAGTGTGCTTAAGATGACGTCAGGTGGCAAAGCTCAGATGCTCAAGCTCAATTTTTGAAGGAATGAGTGAACTCAAAAATGTCAAGAACTCTGCACTACATTTTGTGTATAAATGTTCACTGATCTGGAGAGCGGTACTGTGCAGGGTAAGCATCAGAAGATGTTGGGTTCTTTAGCAACACAGTCGACTGCTAAAACCGTTTTCCAACTTTGCCCACTAAATAAATCCGAGTCATTCAATCCCATGCGATCCCTCGATCAGATAAATCCAAGTGGACGGCTGACGGCAATTGCTCTGCCAATATCTCACACCTGGAGCCGCAGGTGTTGAGAGTCGCTGACACGGCGTGGCCGCAGGTGCTGTGGCCGTGACCAGCGCCGCCGTGATCCGCGCCCACCCCGACGTTCTCAGCACCCCTTGTCCCCATTCAAGCACGCTAAACACCGCGCCAACGCGACCCACTGACCCCACTCAATCCACATATATTCCGAGAGCAGAGCGTGCAGACGTGGGCTGGCCGCGCCGTTTCCGCCGCAGTGCGGTGTTCAGTGCGGTGTTCAGACGACCGCTCGCGCCAGGCCGTTTTTGTCCGCGCGCCGCCCCGTATTATTCTACAGTCGCCGCGCCGAGCATTACAAAAACATCACGCGCTTAATTTTGTTGGCCTGGCTGTTCCCAGCGGCGAGGCCGTTTTTGCCTCGTAAGGATGGTGTTCTATTTTGGAGTTCCACGTTCAGTGAACCCGGCACACAGTGCTGGCCGCGCGCGAGCGGATATTATGCACAATTACTCAGCGGCGGCCGGCCGGCCTGCGTCGGCCCAACGTCCGCCGGCGCCACCAATAAAATATGTACCGGCGTGTAGATATATTATGAAATATGCATGAGACACGGCCAGCCAAAGTTGAAATAATGGGGTTTCTCCATGCAAAATGGATTCGGTGAAAGCCGCCCTGTGCGCCGATCAATGACCCCGGGTGCGTGTCGGCACCGGCCGGCGGCCACACCGTCACAGGAGTCACTCACCGTCACCGGAACCATCGACGACCGTCGTCTGGCACGACACGACACGACACGACACGACACGACACATAAGGATATGTCATGACATGACATTACATCTCACGATACGCTACGATGTGATACGATACGATGCAATGTTATACGACACGACACTACGCGACACGACACGACACGACACGACACGACACGACACGACACGACACGACACGACACGACACGACACGACACGACACGACACGACACGACACGACACGACACGACATATAAGGACATGACATGACATGACATTACACCTCATGATACGATACGATACGATGCGATATAGCACACGACACGACACGACACGACACGACACGACACGACATATAAGGACATGACATGACATGACATTACACCTCATGATACGATACGATACGATGCGACATAGCACACGACACGACACGACACGACACGACACGACACGACACGACACGAGCCGCCGGCGGCGCGGCATTAGGCAGCCTGGAGCCGCCGCCATAGGTGGTCCATATGGCGGCCGCCAGCTCCACGATAGGCACGCAACCGACACTGTGATAACGCGTACCATCGACCCAGTGAACTGAATCGGCCGGCAGAGCCGCTCACAGCGCGGCCGTACTTCCAACGCGACGGTGGAACCCTTCTGAGGGCGGCGGAGAGTCGCACGGGGCTGCGGAACCATTCACAGGGCGGCGGAACTGCTCACAGGGCGGCGGTACTGCTCACAGGGCGGCTGAGATTCTCACGGGGTCGGCGGAACTTCTCACGGAGCGACGAAACCCTTCACAAGGCGGCAGAACTTCTCATAGAGCGGCAGAACTGCACGTTCTGCATCGCACGATGAGGAACTGATGCAAACTCAGCGGGCGGCTAGCTGTGAGTCACGGCACCAGTGGTGCTTTCTAGCGGCGGCATGACAGCAGATAATGACTCATGCAACCTCATAGCGACTCGATACCGAAATGGAGTTGAGACAAGATGCATATTTGTGAGCAAAGCCTGCAAAATTGTCTTCACATGACGACAGATGGCAGTGCAGTCTGC
The DNA here is from genome assembly GCA_034440615.1 of Ashinkailepas kermadecensis. NCBI lineage: Eukaryota > Metazoa > Arthropoda > Thecostraca > Neolepadidae > Ashinkailepas > Ashinkailepas kermadecensis. Next base: position 277,694 of record JAOTOM010004744.1, on the reverse strand, counting down.
AGTAATTAGCCAGGAGGATCGGCGGCAATCGCAGTGCACTGCCGCACTGAGATTGCCATCATCTCATCATCATGCCACCATGCCATCATCTCACCTGAAAGCAAACGGCCATAAACGATATCAGCAAAACGTGTCGTTCGCTCAGTATCTGCTCGTTTCGAGAATCCTTGATTCGCTGATTTGCATTGCTATGCATTAATTTGTCTTGCTATGCATTGGTATGTCTTGCTATGGATTGGTTTGTCTTGCTATGCATTGGTTTGTCTTGTTATACACTGGTTTGTCTTGCTATGCATTGGTCTGCCTTCATATGCATTGGTTTGTCTCGCTATGCATTGGTTTGTCTTTATCACTGACCGACTGTGTAAAATTGATCACATTTATATTACTTCTGTACTTGAACAATGCAAAACCGCTATTTGTGTTAACCAAAAAACATTCCCCGCGCAGCTGTCTCGTCAGTCACGTTGACAGCTGGATTGTGTATGGGATTATGATTGTTATTATATGTATATATTGTGTGCCCATATATATTATATGGGATAAGTTATTTTCACGCGTGTTGGTTGTTTCGCGCCAGACTCGGCTAACTTCAGCCTCCGTGAGTAGACGACGAGCAGCCCAGTGGCGCCGACCCGCGTCAGGTACAGGTAGGTCAGGTCAGGTCAGGTCAGGTAGGCGCCGACCCGCGTCAGGTACCATAGGTAGGTCAGGTCACGTCAGGTAGGCGCCGACCCGCGTCAGGTACAGGTAGGTCAGGTCAGGTTAGGTGGAAGTGAAAATACGGATTTTAACATCGATATAGTTTGCGTTCGAAAGCACAAAATGTCACCTCGATGTTCACACATTTATGCGATCTGCCGAAAAATGAACAAAGGCTCTTCAAACGAAACACTCGTCAACATATGGTACGATAACACACTTCTGCACAATCATCACTGGTCGTAAACTGACTACGTGCGTACCTCTGAACACAAAAATGTAGCTGGCTACACTTGAAGGCTAAAACCAAACCAATCGTGACCAAACCAAAACCAAACCAAACGTGACCAACTCAATACGGCTGCGCTACTTTCACATACTTGGCGCCAAACCAGTCCCATCAGATTTGAAGACCATATATGCACAGATAATTACGTATTGCTGCAAACAACAAATTAATAAAGGATTGAGATAAGACCACACATGCACGGATAATTACGCATTGCTTCAGACAATATGGGTTTCGGAGAAAACAAAAAATAAACGGGTACTTACGCATTGCTGCGGACAATATACCTGTAAGGATTTGAGAAATAGAAGAAAAGCTCGACGCAATGCAAATTTGAGTTTAAGCCGGGAAAACTGTGTTTGGTGGTAACTTACCAAACACGCTTCGCAGCGACTGAACCAGAAACGCTGCAAGACGCAAAGATAGCATCGACAGATAGCAGGTCTGACCTAATAGCAGCATAGAAGCCGAGATGTAGGAGGTTGGATCAGTTTACCTGTATGCTCAACTAGCTTCGCGTTCCCGTACTGATTACACAGAGCGCAGATCCTAGCGCAAAAATGCATTGCCTTTCAGTGGGGAGCTCCCAAGGCAGAGTCATCATGGACAGAACGATGCTATGGGGAATACGATACCAGAGTCCTGACCATGGACAGAACGATGCTATGGGGAATACGGTACCAGAGTCCTGACCATGGACAGAACGATGGTATGGGGAATACGATACCAGAGCCCTGATCATGGACAGAACGATGGCATGGGGAATACGATACCAGAGTCCTGATCATGGACAGAACGATGGTATGGGGAATACGGTACCAGAGTCCTGACCCTGGACAGAACGATGTTATGGGGAATACGATATCACATGTCAGGGATGGAGTACATCTCTCATCTATCTGGGTGGGGTGGGGGTGAGGGGATGAGCCACCGGTGTTCCCAATGCATGCAAAGCTGCACGGGAAGGCAAGATACATGACCTGTGCTCACTCTCTACACTGACTTTTAAATGTCACAAATTAGGTTCACTTAGAAACCCGCGGGCTATACCCTAGCAACGTGAAAACCAGCAAAAGACTCTCGCTTCGAATCCGACAGTGTCAGTACAGCTTCATCATCACTACCTGTATCCGACAGTGCCAGTACAACTTCATCATCACTGCCTGTATCCGACAGTGCCAGTACAACTTCATCATCACTGCCTGTATCCGACAGTGCCAGTACAACTTCATCACCACTGCCTGTATCCGACAGTGCCAGTACAACTTCATCATCACTGCCTGTATCCGACAGTGCCAGTACAACTTCATCATCACTGCCTGTATCCGACAGTGCCAGTACAACTTCATCATCACTGCCTCCATTGTCAAAGCTTTGCGTAGGAAACGTCAACACATAGTCACCGAGCTGCCTCAATGTCAAGTGTCGGTCAGCGCTCCTCAGACTGATGGCGTCAATGTCAAGTGTCGGTCAGCGCTCCTCAGACTGATGGCCTCAATGTCAAGTGTCGGTCAGCGCTCCTCAGACTGATGGCGTCACTCCTGGTGAGCCGATACAGCGACACCACTCCTGACACACAGCCCACCTCATCACCTGCCACAGCGGCACCACTCCTGAACAATGTCTGCCTCAATGTCAAGTGTCGGTCAGCGCTCCTCAGACTGATGGCGTCACTCCTGGTGAGCCGATACAGCGACACCACTCCTGAACAATGTCTGCCTCAATGTCAAGTGTCGGTCAGCGCTCCTCAGACTGATGGCGTCAATGTCAAGTGTCGGTCAGCGCTCCTCAGACTGATGGCGTCAATGTCAAGTGTCGGTCAGCGCTCCTCAGACTGATGGCGTCACTCCTGGTGAGCCGATACAGCGACACCACTCCTGACACACAGCCCACCTCATCACCTGCCACAGCGGCACCACTCCTGAACACAGCCCACCTCATCACCTGCCACAGCGGCACCACTCCTGAACAATGTCTGCCTCAATGTCAAGTGTCGGTCAGCGCTCCTCAGACTGATGGCGTCACTCCTGGTGAGCCGATACAGCGACACCACTCCTGAACAATGTCTGCCTCAATGTCAAGTGTCGGTCAGCGCTCCTCAGACTGATGGCGTCACTCCTGGTGAGCCGATACAGCGACACCACTCCTGACACACAGCCCGCCTCATAACTTGTCACAGCGACACCACTCCTGAACACAGCCCGCCTCATCACCTGCCACAGCGACACCACTCCTGAACACAGCCCACCTCATAACTTGTCACAGCGGCACCACTCCTGAACACAGCCCGCCTCATCACCTGCCACAGCGACACCACTCCTGAACACAGCCCACCTCATAACTTGTCACAGCGGCATCACTCCTGAACACAGCCTACCTCTCGACAACGCGTCATCCCATCACTTGTCGCAGTCGGTGGGAGGGGGGCCGTCTGGAGGTGCTCAACATCGGCCACAGTCGAGTGGGTCGTCCGGAGGTTTTATCCCCCGCCAAGGTTGCAGAGTGCCCGCCTGGAGGCGGTCATAACCGCCGCTGGTATGTACCATCATCTGATACCAATACCGGTGCCACAACCACCGGTGCCACCATCTGGTACCGCCACTGGTGCCACCACTTCCGGTACCACCATCCAGCACCACTACTGATGCGAACAGCTCTCATCACCACTGCAGCGCACCCTTGATGGAAATAGTTTGAAGAGAATGGCGACTATGAATATGTGCCGGGCATTTTGAGCTCTTAGGCAAACCCTTTGCATTCCGATTAAGTTCAGTATGGTAGTTGTCCTACCTGTTTCAAAAAGATATCTAGTAAATTTCGGTAGCACCACCTTTCCGTGTAGGAGCATTGCAGCGCAAATGTATTAACTACATTGCCTGACAATTTGGATTGGTAGATTCCCGGCTATTCGGAAAAGTGCGTGGGGGATTAATATCAGTCAGGCTCATGAATGATCCTCATAATTGGGTAAACCGAACGGTACCCTTATTCCACAAGCAACCTCTGGAACCAATATTGACGGCAAGGACAACCATGCGACCGGCGTGAGTCGAGCTCATTCTGACACGGTCGTCTGGTACATCACACAGCACCGACTGGTACATCACACAGCACCGACTGGTACATCACACAGCACCGACTGGCACATCACACAGCACTGACTGGTACATCACGCAGCACCGACTGGCACATCACACAGCACCGACTGGTACATCACACAGTACTGACTGGCACATCACACAGCACCGACTGGTACATCACACGGCACCGACTGGTACATCACACAGCACCGACTGGTACATCACACAGCACTGACTGGTACATCACACAGCACCGACTGGCGCATCACACAGCACCGACTGGTACATCACACAGCACTGACTGGTACATCACACAGCACCGACTGGCACATCACACAGCACCGACTGGTACATCACACAGCACCGACTGGTACATCACACAGTACTGACTGGCACATCACACAGCACCGACTGGTACATCACACAGCACCGACTGGTACATCACACAGCACCGACTGGTACATCACACAGCACCGACTGGTGCATCACACAGCACCGACTGGTACATCACACAGCACTGACTGGTACATCACACAGCACTGACTGGTACATCACACAGCACCGACTGGTACATCACACAGCACCGACTGGCACATCACACAGCACTGACTGGTACATCACACAGCACCGACTTGTACATCACACAGCACTGACTGCAGTGCCGTGCATGCACCAGCCGCGGCTCCGATTTTCAATAAGTATAAAAACATCGCGACCATTGTTGTGAAACAGCGTGTCGCAACTCGTCCGATTGTGCTGTCAGGAGGACGGTTCCGGTTGGGGGCGCGAGCTATTTCCGTGCGGTGCTGCGCTTGTGCCGCGCTCACAGCTGCGGTCCGAGCTGCGGCCAGAGCCTCAGGGCCGACCGAGGTGTGTCGGACCGGGCGTCTGCAGCACGCGTCCAAAGGTCACACTGACGCCTCAGACAGCGCACCCAACTTGGCTGATTGGGTGACGGAAACTCAATTAGCCCGCGCAGAGGTTGTGAAAATCGGATAATTTATTGGAGGCCGGAACGAGCATCGGCAACAGCGCGATACTGCGCTCAGGGAGATGGCCACAGCACTCACCCGCTGTGGTTCACCCTGTGGGTCACCCTGTGGGTCACCCTGTGGATCACACTGTGGGTCACACTGTGAGTCACACTGTGGGGCGATACTGTGGACCACACTGTGGGTCACACTGTGGGTCACCCTGTGAGCCACCTGTGGGTCACACTGTGGGTCACCCTGTGGGTCACACTGTGGACCACACTGTGAGTCACACTGTGGGTCACCCTGTGGACCACACTGTGGGTCACCCTGTGGACCACACTGTGGGTCACACTGTGGGTCACCCTGTGGGTCACCCTGTGGGTCACCCTGTGGACCACACTGTGGGTCACACTGTGGGTCACCCTGTGGGTCACCCTGTGGACCACACTGTGGGTCACACTGTAGGTCACCCTGTGGGTCACCCTGTGAGCCACCTGTGGGTCACCCTGTGGGTCACCCTGTGGATCACACTGTGGGTCACCCTGTGGGTCACCCTGTGAGCCACCTGTGGACCACACTGTGAGTCACACTGTGGGGCGATACTGTGGACCACACTGTGGGTCACACTGTGGGTCACCCTGTGGGTCACCCTGTGAGCCACCTGTGGACCACACTGTGAGTCACACTATGGGGCGATACTGTGGACCACACTGTGAGTCACACTGTGGGTCACCCTGTGAGCCACCTGTGGGTCACACTGTGGGTCACCCTGTGGACCACACTGTGGGTCACACTGTGGGTCACCCTGTGAGCCACCTGTGGGTCACCCTGTGGATCACACTGTGGGTCACACTGTGGGTCACCCTGCGGGTCACACTGCGGGTCACACTGTGGGTCACACTGTGGGTCACCCTGCGGGTCACACTGTGGGTCACACTGTGGGTCACACTGTGGGTCACCCTGCGGGTCACACTGTGGGTCACCCTGTGGGTCACACTGTGGATCACACTGTGGGTCACACTGTGGGTCACACTGTGGGTCACACTGTGGGTCACCCTGTGGGTCACACTGTGGATCACACTGTGGGTCACACTGTGGGTCACACTGTGGGTCACCCTGTGGGTCACACTGTGGATCACACTGTGGGTCACACTGTAGGTCACACTGTGGGTCACCCTGCGGGTCACACTGTGGGTCACCCTGTGGGTCACCCTGTGGGTCACCCTGTGAGCCACCTGTGGGTCACACTGTGGGTCACCCTGTGGGTCACCCTGTGGGTCACCCTGTGAGCCACCTGTGGGTCACACTGTGGGTCACCCTGTGGGTCACACTGTGGGTCACCCTGCGGGTCACACTGTGGGTCACCCTGTGGGTCACCCTGTGGGTCACCCTGTGAGCCACCTGTGGGTCACACTGTGGGTCACCCTGTGGGTCACCCTGTGGGTCACCCTGTGAGCCACCTGTGGGTCACACTGTGGGCCACCCTGCGGGTCACCCTGCGGGTCACACTGCGGGTCACACTGTGGGTCACACTGTGGGTCACCCTGCGGGTCACACTGTGGGTCACACTGTGGATCACACTGTGGGTCACACTGTGGGTCACACTGTGGGTCACACTGTGGGTCACCCTGCGGGTCACACTGTGGGTCACCCTGTGGGTCACCTGTGGGTCACACTGTGGGTCACACTGTGGGTCACACTGTGGGTCACCCTGCGGGTCACCCTGCGGGTCACACTGTGGGGCGATACTGGGCTCGGGTTGGCGGCCACAGCACTCACTACATGCGAGACACGCTGTAGGGCGGTCATGCTGTGAGGCGATACCAGGGGCGGATCCAAGAATTGTCAGAGAGGAATCCACTTTTTCTCTAGATGGTCGCCATTTCTTTGGAGGGAGAACTCTTGCTGAAAAAAAATCGAGGAGGTTCACCCGAATACACGGAAAACTGCTACTTAAGTAACGCTGCCTCTTTTTCCCAGGGGTACCTCTGTGTGAAAAATTCGAGGGAGTGTACTAGAGTACGCTGAGTGTACTAGAGTACGAGGGAGTGTACTAGAGTACGACAGAGTGTACTAGAGTACGCTGAGTGTACTAGAGTACGAGGGAGTGTACTAGAGTACGAGGGAGTGTACTAGAGTACGCTGAGTGTACTAGAGTACGCTGAGTGTACTAGAGTACGAGGGAGTGTATTAGAGTACGCTGAGTGTACTAGAGTGCGCTGAGTGTACTAGAATACGCTGAGTGTACAAGAGTACGAGGGGGTGTACTAGAGTACGAGGGGGTGTACAAGAGTACGCTGAGCCATTTCCTCTCAAAGAGCCGTTTCTGGCTGAACAATTTAAAGGGATGCACACGACCCTTCCCGGAGAGGCGCCTTTTCCCGGCCGGAGGGGCGCCACCTTCCATGGGGCACATACCCCCACTGCCCCCTCCGTATCCGCTCCGGGCTGGAGCCTGGGCTGGCTGCTGGTTTGGAACTGTTTTGACAGCCGCTGCCGCCGCTGTCCACACTAACACTACTTGTCCAGAACAGGGCAGCCAGTCTGGGCGACGAGCACACTGCAGTATTTGGCACGAAAGCCAGGCCAAACTGGTCGATGCACGTACGAACTATATAGCCAAAGCAAATCGTCAGCAAGGTGCAGCACGGACCACTGGGAAGGCCCAGTGACGACGGATCCAGAGAGATCAGAGAGAGAGAAATCAGAGAGAGAGAGAGAGAGAGAGAATAATATATATATATATATATATATATATATATATATATATATATAAATATATATATATATATATATATATATATATATATATATATATATATATATATATATATATATATATATATATATATATATATATATATATATATATATATATATATATATATATATATATATATATATATATATATATATATATATATATATATATAGAGAGAGAGAGAGAGAGAGAGAGAGAGAGGGGGGGGGATCACCATATTTGAGTAATGCCTTGAGAGATCTGGAGACTCGAGTCGCTGGAGGGTCCATCATCGGAGAATGTGCATGCACCATGCAGTTAGAAAACCTACCTGGAAAAGCAAAACACAATAACGTTTTTCCTGGAAAAATATGTCCATGTCCCAAACTGCACTAAGTGCGTGGGAGAGGAACTATCGGATCATGAAAATCATTCTTAGTTCTCAAGCAGTGCTACCCATGCACATCGTTCAGGTGGATGTTCAGGTGGAGGTTCAGGTGGATGTTCAGCTGAAGGCTCAGGTGGAGGCTCAGGTGGAGGTTCAGGTGGAGGTCCAGGTGGAGGATCAGGTGGAGGTTCAAGTGGAGATCCAGGTAGAGATCCAGGTGGAGGTTCAGGTGGAGGTTCAGGTGGAGGTTCGTGAGCAGCACCAGGACACGACTGAACTGGGCTGACAGTAGCCGGATGTGGCGGTGCTTCAGCAACATTAGCTGATGACGCTGTTGGCCCTGTCGGCAGCATTATCTGGATCACGTGACCATGAATCACGGCACCGGCTCAGCTCAGCTTTCTGTGCCATGAGAACCTCCGCGTCTAAACTGCGGCGGCAGCTGGTGAAAGCTGCTGGAAAAGCAAACAATCATCCCGAATTTCGTGACGAAACGCCTACATCTGTGTACTTTCACGATTACACCAATATTTAAGTAGCCCCGTTACCTGGAGCTGCGTCGTTGCGCCGATGATCGATTTGACAGGATATGGCGCGGCATCACGGATGTATCATTTTAATGGCATGTTATTGGAAACCTAAGAGAGCTCACAGAGCTCACTCACAACAACAAGGACAAAACCGCTCGGTGAAAGTCCTCCATTGCATTCCCCACCAGCCTGCTAAGCATCGGAGTCAAGGTTCATGTTGCCTCAATTATATATAAATACAGCCAAGGGTTTGTTTTCCGTGTCACGGTTCGGGAGCAGTTTCCTCATATCCTTAGCAACTGCACCAAATGTGGATAGAAATAATATGGGCAAGCATTCCGCTGCACGTATGTTGTTAGCTGCTCGGCACACCAGCTGCACGTGACCGACTGCTCGGCACACCAGCTGCACGTGACCGACTGCTCGGCACACCAGCTGCACGTGATCGACTGCTCGGCACACCAGCTGCACGCGACCGACTGCTCGGCACACCAGCTGCACGTGACCGACTGCTCGGCACACCAGCTGCACGTGATGGATTGCTCGCACACCAGCTGCACGTGACCGACTGCTCGGCACACCAGCTGCACGTGATGGATTGCTCGCACACCAGCTGCACGTGACCGACTGCTCGGCACACCAGCTGCACGTGACCGACTGCTCGGCACACCAGCTGCACGTGATGGATTGCTCGCACACCAGCTGCACGTGATCGACTGATCGGCACACCAGCTGCACGTGATCGACTGTTCGGCACACCAGCTGCACGTGACCGACTGCTCGGCACACCAGCTGCACGTGATCAGCTGCGTAACTTATCGGCGTGGCGCAGCTGGCGCTGCCCGGGCGTCAGAATCAGCGCTGCAGCTGCCACAGACCAGCACGCTAAGTAACAACACAGTCTAGGTATAGTCCGGGTAACAACTGCCACGTCTGTACAGGAACACACTTGGCACCGAGCCTCGGCACGCACCCTTCTCCATGCCCATCCCTTGGCCAACAGCTATTTCACCACGGTAATATCCCGGTGGTCGGAAAAAAAAGTTCCACAAGGCGAAGCTGCTCTGTTGCACTGCCTCCAAGCCTGGCCGGAACTCTTCAGCTCTCCGCCCTCTCAGACACCGGGGCACAGTAAGCTGGAACAGCAGTATTACGGCTCCATCGTACATCAGCTAATGATGATCAATACTCGAGTCGCACAGCTGGCGCACCGATAGCACCGCCACAGCTGCCGACTGGGCAATTGTACGCGTATCATGACACCCTTCTCTTCCTTTCTTTTTCTTTCACTGTGTGATTCATGACGCATGACACCTTTCTTCGAGCCTGTTCTCTTTTTGACTTTCGTCGGCCGCAGAACAGCCTTTCAACTTATCAAGCCATGCAGAGCACCGGCAGTCTGCAAACATCACTGCGTGGTGGCATACGCCATGCGGGAATCCACAAAGGCTTGCATGGGTTTCGATACTTGGCACGGTCCACATCCACGAAAGTGACGCAGTTGGTGCAAAGTTGGTGGAGCACTCACTGCGCAATTTACCTCGACACACGGAATTAATTATGAAACATAGATGGTTCACTGAAGCGAAGCATTACTCGAAGGCATCCGTACATCCGCATCCGAATGGACAGGCCTGGAACGGAATGGTCACACTAATCGCTTCTCTCACGAATGTTCATGAATCGAAACAGGGAGAACACCTCGTCAGTTACGGCTAGCTGACCCCCACACCCTCCCCCTCCCCCTGGAAGGATCAGATAGCTCCCTGTGAGGATGAATGATGTTGAAAACTATCTTCTTGAGCCTCATTTTGGACACCCCAGATTTGTTCATGGTTTTCTGCCACGTGAATTAACACCTCTCAGCACGGGCTAGGGTCAAAGCATGTTGCAGAGAACCTTCGTTGAGATAGCGGTAGCAAACATTTTGACGTGCTTTTTAAATGTTAATAAAAGTAGCACCAACCAGCAAACCATGCCGACAAAACTGAACATTCCAATCAATACATGTGAACGTGCCCAAGGCCACCGTTACCCTGGCAACAGACAGTGACACATTGAGGAAAGCCGGGCTTAGCATAACAAGACAGAGGCGCAGCCACAGGAAATTAGAACGATTACACGATGTGCTGATATTCAGCCAACAGAAACTATGGAGTTGGAGTTGGAGTTGGAGTTGGAGTTGGAGTTGGAGTTGGAGCTTAGGGGCGCACCGCACTGCATGGATCGGTCATGCAGCTGATGGAACTCCGGCAGAGCTTCTATCATCACTAATCTGCCTCTTCATCCACTGTGCCATCAACGCGGCATTTCGGAAAACTGAAATGCATTCTCCTCCATGTAAATTTAAGCATCAACATATTCTGGAACGTGATTCAAACAAAAAGACCCAGGTGTGCCATGGATATGAGTAATTGTATTGTTAACCACGCTAATAATATTTATGCCTTCATTAAGAACGTGTTAATTTCCCATCATCTCCCGTAATAGGTTTTCTTTTGTTGGTTGCCTGTCGCCAGCTAAACCGGTTCTGTTTTTCTGGTCGTTACCGGACTGTTGGACATGGATTGCAGGTCTTGCAATAGCCATGCCAGAACGGTGTGCCTTATTTTCCCACATATTTAACCGTATTTGACTCTTCAATTGGGATGATTGCGCTTTGCCAAAAGCAATGTTGTCCAGCCTGTGGTACTGTAACGGGCTGTGTCCAGCCTGTGGTACTGTGACGGGCTGTGTCCAGGGGGTGGTACTGTAACGGGCTGTGTCCAGCCTATGGTATTGTGACGGGCTGTGTCCAGGGGTGGTACTGTGACGGGCTGTGTCCAGCCTGTGGTACTGTGACGGGCTGTGTCCAGCATGTGGTACTGTGACGGGCTGTGTCCAGGGAGTGGTACTGTGACGGGCTGTGTCCAGGGGGTGGTACTGTGACGGGCTGTGTCCAGGGAGTGGTACTGCGACGGGCTGTGTCCGGCCTATGGTATTGTGACGGGCTGTGTCCAGCCTGTGGTACTGTGACGGGCTGTGTCCAGGGGGTGGTATTGTGACGGACTGTGTCCAGCCTGTGGTACTGTGACGAACCGTGTCCAGGGAGTAGTACTGTGACGGGCTGTGTCCAGCCTATGGTATTGTGACGGGCTGTGTCCAGCCTGTGGTACTGTGACGGGCTGTGTCCAGGTGGTGGTACTGTGACGGGCTGTGTCCAGGGAGTGGTACTGTGACGAACTGTGTCCAGGGAGTGGTACTGTGACGGGCTGTGTCCAGGGAGTGGCACTGTGACGAACTGTGTCCAGGGAGTGGTACTGTGACGGGCTGTGTCCAGAGAGTGGTACTGTGACGGGCTGTGTCCAGGGGGTGGTACTGTGACGGGCTGTGTCCAGGGGGTGGTACTGTGACGGGCTGTGTCCAGGGAGTGGTACTGTGACGAACTGTGTCCAGAGAGTGGTACTGTGACGGGCTGTGTCCAGGGAGTGGTATTATGACGGGCTGTGTCCAGAGAGTGGTACTGTAACGGGCTGTGTCCAGAGAGTGGTACTGTGACGGGCTGTGTCCAGGGGGTGGTACTGTGACGGGCTGTGTCCAGGGAGTGGTACTGTGACGAACTGTGTCCAGAGAGTGGTACTGTGACGGGCTGTGTCCAGGGGGTGGTACTGTGACGGGCTGTGTCCAGGGAGTGGTACTGTGACGAACTGTGTCCAGAGAGTGGTACTGTGACGGGCTGTGTCCAGGGGGTGGTACTGTGACGGGCTGTGTCCAGGGAGTGGTACTGTGACGAACTGTGTCCAGGGAGTGGTACTGTGACGGGCTGTGTCCAGGGAGTGGTATTATGACGGGCTGTGTCCAGAGAATGGTACTGTGACGAACTGTGTCCAGAGAGTGGTACTGTGACGGGCTGTGTCCAGGGGGTGGTACTGTGACGGGCTGTGTCCAGGGAGTGGTGCTGTGACGAACTGTGTCCAGGGAGTGGTACTGTGACGAACTGTGTCCAGGGAGTGGTACTGTGACGGGCTGTGTCCAATGAAGTAGCATTGGGATGGGTTGGGTTCACGATAACTGGTCTGTGCATCGTAGCTAGCTGGTCTGGTCTGTATTTCAGTCTAGCACTGCAGCCAGCCGTGTATGCTTAGCCAAGCGTGTTGCCCTGGCAACTGTCCCAGGTGAATTTCTGGCGTCGATCAGCGAGTGTCGTCAAACCTGGCCAAGGCTCCACCCTTGTCGCAGATCACAGGTCTGTTGTCCCGAGTCCACCCTTGTCGGCGATCAACAGCTATGCCTCTCCATTATGTATGACTTGTGATAATAGCACCCGCGACCGTTACCGGTACAATGGCTGACTTATTCTCCTGATAACGGTCAATGGCCGTTGGTTGTGTGAAGTGCTAAACAAAACTCACGTTCAACAGGCGCAACGTCACAAGCACATCACGGATCACAAATGGCACATCACGGACCACAAATGGCACATCACGGACCACAAATGGCACATCACGGACCACAAACGGCGCAGCACGGACCACAAATGGCACAACAAGGAACACAAGTGGCACAATACGGACCACAAATCGCACAACAAGGACCACAAATGGCACATCACGGACCACAAATGGCACATCACGGACCACAAACGGCGCAGCACGGACCACAAATGGCACAACAAGGACCACAAGTGGCACAATACAGACCACAAATCGCACAACAAGGACCACAAATGGCACATCACGGACCACAAATGGCGCGGCACGGACCACAAATGGCACAATACGGACCACAAATACCACAACACGGACCACCAACGACACAACACGGGCCAGAAATGCGTCTTCGCTATGTGAACGCTTCACCACTATATGCACAAACGCGTCAATGCATATGTTCTCCTAATGGTGAATGTGTGGCGGTGAAGGAGAACCCCGCGCGTGCAAAGCGTGGTCTTTGTCCACAAACAAGCGCGTCGACTTTCAGTGGGCTTGGCCTCCTCCCGGCCCATCCTCTGGTCGGGATGAGAGTCTGGTCAGACCGCTGTCATCACGGCTCAGAGCCGAGCAGCTCTGATGCGGCGCACTGGACGGCGGCAGCAGCTCTGACTGACTCCGACTCCGACTCCACTCCGACTCTGACTCCGACTCTTACTCTGACTCCGATTCTGACTCTGACCCTGCCCCTGACCCTGACTCTGATTCTGATTCTGACTCCGACTCTGCAGCTCTGATTGTGAGGCTTTTGACATCAGCAGCAGCAACACGTGGACATGATATGAAATGTCATGCTGATGTAAATATGGACCGTCACGTACCCGTGGCATGATGTAAATATGGACCGTCACGTACCTGCGGCATGATGTAAATATGGACCGTCACGTACCCGTGGCATGATGTAAATATGGACCGTCACGTACCTGCGGCATGATGTAAATATGGACCGTCACGTACCCGTGGCATGATGTAAATATGGACCGTCACGTACCTGCGGCATGATGTAAATATGGACCGTCACGTACCCGTGGCATGATGTAAATATGGACCGTCACGTACCTGCGGCATGATGTAAATATGGACCGTCACGTACCCGCGGCATGATGTAAATATGGACCGTCACGTACCCGTGGCATGATGTAAATATGGACCGTCACGTACCTGCGGCATGATGTAAATATGGACCGTCACGTACCCGCCGCATGATGTAAATATGGACCGTCACGTACCCGTGGCATGATGTAAATATGGACCGTCACGTACCCGCGGCATGCACGAACAAATAAATATACCCCTCGCAGAAATGCACTAGAACTTACACGCAAGTACTTAACTTGTAGGCAATCACCGTTTCCTGCCGATTTCCCAGTGTGCCTGATTAAGTCACGCTTTATCCTGTCTGCATCTACTTGGTAAGCCACCGTGTCCTGTCGTGTCTAATCCTGTCGTGCTAAGCCACGCTTCTTTGCCATTTGTTCATGTTGTGGATGTTTGTATCTATGCCTTTCATTACTTCATTGACAATCCATCATTTCGAAAGGAGATAATAAAGGAGAAAATGCGGAAAAAATGCAGTCAGGGGATAACCATCAACGCGCGATAACGATGTAACGATTTTCTGAAATCGGTTTATTGCAGCCGGGATTGTAACATTAGGAGCCGTACGTTCAGTCAGTACCAGAGGTGACAACCCCTGGCACTGACTGTCCCGGGGCACCACCACTGACTGTCACGGGGATATGTTCGCCGCGGCGGTGGGGGATATGGTCGCCGGGACGGCGAAAACGAGAGGAAAAAAACTGGTTGGGGAGAGGGTGGTGGCCGCCACTTCACCTCCAATGGGAAAGGTCTGTTAGCACGTTAATATTGTGCCGCTATTCTCCAGTAGAACAACCCACCAGCGTGGGAGACAGACAGCTGCCCTCCTTGGCGCGTCGACATGCATAAGGTGAAGGTATGGGGCAACAGTTGTTCCTCTGTCGGAGCTGTTGAGGTTAAGGCGCGCATCAACTACATCGTCCAATCAGAGCGCATCACTACGCCAGTCGACATGGACGAACGTATCTCCAATCAGAGCGCAGCACTACGCCAGTCGACATGGACGAACAGTCGACATGGACGAACGTATCGGCGCCGAATGTGGGCAACAACACGCAGCAATGCATCCCATGGCGTTTCACCGTCACAATGCATCCCGTGGCGTTTCACCGTCACAATGCATCCCGTGGCGTTTCACCGTCACAATGCATCCCATGGCGTTTCACCGTCAGGTTATTTTGCAAATGACGTAAATGGCCGGCACACCCAACACAGCAAAGGCGCGAAAACGTTTTAGTGGCAGCGAATTTCAGTTGGGTTTGGAGAGCTGTTGAAGACTTCAGGTTGGCAGGTGTCGCAGGTTTGTCTGCAACCAGAAACCGAAGATGGCTCTTCTTGTTGGAGACAGTCCCGAGCTTTGTCCGGCCTCCGCCAACAAATAACACCAGCTGTGATAACCAACAAATAACCACCACCAAAAACAACAAATAGCCACCACCAGCAGCTCCAGGCTATATGTCAGAGGAGGCAGCGTCGTGGATGGTTGAGTGTTTCAGTTCTACACCAGCCCACCGCGCTGGTGTTTCAGTTCCACACCAGCCCACCGCGCTCCCGTGTTTCAGTTCCACACCAGCGCACATCAGAGGTGCAAACTATCCGGACCAAGCGCCCGCAGACGAGCAGCAGCGACCAGCACAAGCCGCTTTTAAACAGCACAACTCTCCTTGCTGGCCACCAACACTTCACGGGCCTGACATTGGTAGGGCTGGGTGTAGGGCTGCCGCTTCGGTGCTAGGCTGGGGTTGACGCTTGGACGTGAGCTGGGATTGGGACATGGCTGACGGTGGTTTGCACCTCGAACATATTCAATTTGACGTTGCCGGAACACACCGGAATGAGTGTGTGACGTCACCAGGCAGTGACAGCAGCTGCCCAGGACGGCCGCCTGTCGTGTGCGGCGCGTGTTTCAATGTGCAGCGATGCCGATAATTTGCGTGCTGCACTACCATAGATATCGTTCACCTGAAGAAAGTTGGCATGACCAGCGCAAAAGGCAATTTGAAATGATATGTGGCATTACACCAATGGCTTAGTAGCGACAAAAGCCATATATCATGAACACAACGGTATCTGAAATGTCAAGTATGCACGTACTTTACGATTAGTAGTTTACGGCCCATACCTCAAACGTCTTACCAAAATGTTGACGGGTCGATATGTGCGGAATGAACACCCTATTTGGCTCCTGAACAGCCGATGGTCCCCCCATGCTGCAGGACGCTGCATCTCCTACACTACAATGGTCGATGTCACCACTACCACAAGCCCGTCAGCTGTGTCGGACGCATCGCCTCCACATCAGCACTGCGTGTCGGACGCATCAATTCCACACCAGCACGGCCTGTACACGAGCGTGTCGGAACATGGACACCGTGTACGGTGTGTGAACGGTGAAGCACACTGCATCTGGGCGGCTCGTCGTTATGTCAAACGTCCCGTGCGCTCGATCACGCGGCTCCCGTCGCTCACCACCCGCTTGTTCCCCTCCCGTGTGGTCGCTCACCACCCGCTTGTTCCCCTCCCGTGTGGTCGCTCACCACCCGCTTGTTCCCCTCCCGTGTGGTCGCTCACCACCCGCTTGTTCCCCTCCCGTGTGGTCGCTCACCACCCGCTTGTTCCCCCCGGGGTCGCCACCACCCCTTGCCCCCCGCGTGGTCGCTCACCACCCGCTTGTTCCCCTCCCGTGTGGTCGCTCACCACCCGCTTGTTCCCCTCCCGTGTGGTCGCTCACCACCCGCTTGTTCCCCCTCCCGTGTGGTCGCTCACCACCCGCTTGTTCCCCTCCCGTGTGGTCGCTCACCACCCGCTTGTTCCCTCCCGTGTGGTCGCTCACCACCCGCTTGTTCCCCTCCCGTGTGGTCGCTCACCACCCGCTTGTTCCCCTCCCGTGTGGTCGCTCACCACCCGCTTGTTCCCCTCCCGTGTGGTCGCTGACCACCCGCTTGTTCCCCTCCCGTGTGGTCGCTCACCACCCGCTTGTTCCCCTCCCGTGTGGTCGCTCACCACCCGCTTGTTCCCCTCCCGTGTGGTCGCTGACCACCCTCCCATTCCCGTTGCTTGCGATCGGTTACTGCCGGTGTATTCCCTCGCTTGCGATCGGTTACCGCCGGTGTATTCCCCTCGCTTGCGATCGCTCACTGTGCTTCCCTCGCTTGTGATCAATGCATTCACGAAGCTGCCTGGTGGCCTGATAAAGGATCCGACTGTCCAATGTCAGCGTCTGCAGACGGGCTGTCCAATATCAGCGCCTGCAGACGGCCGGTCAGAGGGCCTCTCCGCTCCCGGATTTCACATCTGAAACTTACACGTCTCGTGTCCTCTCCGGGCTCAGAACGTTTTAAGCACATTACAGCACAGCAAAAAAATATGCAGTCCAGTGGGGTTTTCCGTTAAACGTATGATCGTTGGACGGTCCTCAGAGATGGCTGGGATGATACTATTACTCAGAGCTTGTCATGGTTTAGAGGTCTTATATGTGTTCCCTGTGACACTGACTGGCCTTGATGGTGCTTCAATGTGATACACTGAGCCATGTTAGAATACGATGAACCTGCGATATGTGCGGATAATTTGTGCCGTGCTCCCATTCAAATGCGTGGGCAGCATCAGCAGTATGGACTGTGTGGGCAGCATCAGCAGTATGGACTGCGTGGGCAGCATCAGCAGTATGGACTGTGTGGGCAGCATCAGCAGTATGGACTGTGTGGGCAGCATCAGCAGCATGGACTGTGTGGGCACCATCAGCAGTATGCACACTATGTGGACAGCATGAGCAGCATGGACTGTGTGGGCAGCATCAGCAGTATGGACACTATGTGGGCAGCATGAGCAACATGGACTGTGTGGGCAGCATCAGCAGTATGGACACTATGTGGGCAGCATGAGCAGCATGGACTGTGTGGGCAGCTTCAGCAGCATGGACTGTGTGGGCAGCATCAGCAGTATGGACTGTGTGGGTAGCATCAGCAGTATGGACTGTGTGGGCAGCATCAGCAGCATGGGCTGTGTGGGCAGCATCAGGAGTAAGGACTGTGTGGGCAGCATGAGCAGCATGGACTGTGTGGGCAGCATCAGCAGTATGGACACTATGTGGGCAGCATGAGCAGCATGGACTGTGTGGGCAGCATCAGCAGTATGGACTGTGTGGGCAGCATCAGCAGTATGGACTGTGTGGGTAGCATCAGCAGTATGGACTGTGTGGGCAGCATCAGCAGCATGGGCCGTGTGGGCAGCATCAGGAGTAAGGACTGTGTGGGCAGCATGAGCAGCATGGACTGTGTGGGCAGCACCAGCAGTATGGACTGTGTGGGCAGCATCAGCAGTATGGACTGTATGGGCAGCATCAGCAGCATGGACTGTGTGGGCAGCATCAGCAGCATGGACTGTGTGGGCAGCATCAGCAGTATGGACTGTGTGGGCAGCATCAGCAGTATGGACTGTGTGGGCAGCATCAGCAGTATGGACTGTGTGGGCAGCATCAGCAGTATGGACTGTGTGGGCAGCATCAGCAGTATGGACTGTGTGGGCAGCATCAGCAGTATGGACTGTGTGGGCAGCATCAGCAGTATGGACTGTGTGGGCAGCATCAGCAGTATGGACTGTGTGGGCAGCATCAGCAGTATGGACTGTGTGGGCAGCATCAGCAGTATGGACTGTGTGGGCAGCATCAGCAGTATGGACTGTGTGGGCAGCATCAGCAGCATGGACTGTGTGGGCAGCATCAGCAGTATGGACTGTGTGGGCAGCATCAGCAGTATGGACTGTATGGGCAGCATCAGCAGTATGGACTGTGTGGGCAGCATCAGCAGTATGGACTGTGTGGGCAGCATCAGCAGTATGGACTGTGTAGGCAGCATCAGCAGTATGGACTGTGTGGGCAGCATCAGCAGTATGGACTGTGTGGGCAGCATCAGCAGTATGGACTGTGTGGGCAGCATCAGCAGTATGGACTGTTTGGGCAGCATCAGCAGTATGGACTGTGTGGGCAGCATCAGCAGTATGGACTGTGTGGGCAGCATCAGCAGTATGGACTGTGTGGGCAGCATCAGCAGTATGGACTGTGTGGGCAGCATCAGCAGTATGGACTGTGTGGGCAGCATCAGCAGTATGGACTGTGTGGGCTCAGGTGAGGCGGTACTGCTGGCAGCTTAACTGCGAGCTGGCTGCGTAATGTGCCAGTGTGATATCCGTCACAGCCAGTCCCCTGCTGGGCTCCAGGTCTGTGCCAGTGTGGTGTCCATCACAGCAAACTCCCTGCTGGGCTCCAGGTCTGTGTCAGTTTGCGAAGCTATCAGCGCGACTAGCGGCGCGTCAGAGCGACATGGATCGATACGGTACAAAGTTGGGCGGAGAACCCCTGTCGCCGCCGACCGTGTCGCCGACGTAAGATTATTATGCTCCCCTGAGTGCAAATGTCGCCCATCAAAAGAGCCGCCCTGAAGTTGGCGGAAAAGTTACAAAATTGCATTGGACATTTACATAAATTTCCAGTTGTAAATGTTAATCCCTAGTTGTGGCGCAGATTGGTCTGAGGAGGAGCGCGGCAGCTCCGACGCCTGACCCAGCTGCGCCGGCGGACGTGCTGCAGTGACCCAGTCGATGTGGCTGCAGCTGACGTCCCCGGCCGCGGCAGAGGGTGGACCAGATAGGCTGCGGCTGACGTCCCCGGCCGCGGCAGACGGTGGACCAGATAGGCTGCAGCTCACGTCCCCGGCCGCGGCAGACGGTGGACCAGATAGGCTGCAGCTCACGTCCCCGGCCGCGGCAGAGGGTGGACCAGATAGGCTGCGGCTCACGTCGTCCATGGTGGCGGGTGGACCAGATAATGAAGTGGTTAAATTGTGGCTCGAAAGCCCCCCCCCCAAAAAAAAAGCAGAGGATCCGACAGCATTAGGGATGGCAAAAAAAGTAAATGGGCCATTCCAATCGCTCGACAACAGCAGAAGAAGAAAAAACACGAACAGTCGTTCTGACAGCCGCCAATGCCGGTGCGGTCCTCTGGATGCTGCGGCTAACTCGGCGGTTTCCTCGCCTCAGAAAACAACAAAAATAGCAACACCTCATGTATTGGTCAATTTAATTTGTCGTAAAGTGGTATTATATATAGTAACTTGCGTGATAAGTGCCCATTTTAAGTCGCATGGGTGGAGACGTTAAAAATTTTCCGGTGGGGCCGAATGCATAGAGGCAATGAGTGGTGCCAATTTGGCTGGTGGGGGCTGGTGGGTCGAATGCATGTAGGAAATGAGTGGTGCCAATTTGGTTTGTGCCCACCACAAATGGTATCATGTCAAGGGAGTATAATAAGTGTATCACTATGTAAAAAATCGCCTTGTTTCTAGACTGAGATATCACTCTTCAATTCTTCTCAACTTTTTCCCTGTGATGGCCTGGGGAAAACCACTTGTGCAGCTAGATCCACCACCAAGATAAATAGTGAATTCCCATTCAACATCAGTAGCAAATGTCCCTAAAAGAGGCAGATGAAGCTGCATCCTTTCTGCAGGTAATGACAGTATTGCATGGAGAGACACACGAGCATCGCCTGCACGCAGATGAGAGACACACGAGCATGGCCTGCACGCAGAGGAGAGACACACGAGTATGGCCTGTACGCAGAGGAGAGACACACGAGTATGGCCTACACGCAGATGAGAGACACACGAGCATGGCCTGCACGCAGAGGAGAGACACACGAGTATGGCCTGCACGCAGAGGAGAGACACACGAGTATGGCCTGCACGCAGATGAGAGACACACGAGCATGGCCTGCACGCAGAGGAGAGACACACGAGCATGGCTTGCACGCAGAGATCAGCGGAAGGCCACTGTCGAGTGACAGGCCACGTTGGTGTACCGCAGACCTCTTCCCTGCGTCCATGTCACACTTGTGTGCCTCTCCCCTGCGTGAAGGTCACACTCGCGAGTCTCTCCCCTGCGTGAAGGCCACACTCGCGAGTCTCTCCCCTGTGTGAAGGCCACACTCGCGAGTCTCTCCCCTGCGTGAAGGCCACACTCGCGAGTCTCTCCCCTGCGTGAAGGTCACACTCGCGAGTCTCTCCCATGTGTGAAATCCACACTCGTGTTCCTCCCCCTGCGTGAAGGCCACACTCGTGAGTCTCTCCCCTGCGTGAAGGTCACACTCGCGAGTCTCTCCCCTGCGTGAAGGCCACACTCGCGAGTCTCTCCCCTGCGTGAAGGCCACACTCGCGAGTCTCTCCCCTGCGTGAAGGCCACACTCGCGAGTCTCTCCCCTGCGTGAAGGTCACACTCGCGAGTCTCTCCCCTGCGTGAAGGCCACACTCGTGTTCCTCCCCCTGCGTGAAGGCCACACTCGCGAGTCTCTCCCCTGCGTGAAGGTCACACTCGTGAGTCTCTCCCCTGTGTGAAAGCCACACTCGTGTTCCTCCCCCTGCGTGAAGGTCACACTCACGAGTCTCTCCCCTGCGTGAAGGCCACACTCGCGAGTCTCTCCCCTGCGTGAAGGTCACACTCGCGAGTCTCTCCCCTGTGTGAAGGCCACACTCGTGTTCCTCCCCCTGCGTGAAGGCCACACTCGGGAGTCTCTTCCCTGCGTGAAGGTCACACTCGTGAGTCTCTCCCCTGTGTGAAAGCCACACTCGTGTTCCTCCCCCTGCGTGAAGGTCACACTCGCGAGTCTCTCCCCTGCGTGAAGGCCACACTCGCGAGTCTCTCCCCTGCGTGAAGGTCACACTCGCGAGTCTCTCCCCTGCGTGAAGGCCACACTCGCGAGTCTCTCCCCTGCGTGAAGGCCACACTCGCGAGTCTCTCCCATGTGTGAAGGCCACACTCGTGTTCCTCCCCCTGCGTGAAGGCCACACTCGCTAGTCTCTCCCCTGCGTGAAGGTCACACTCGTGAGTCTCTCCCCTGTGTGAAAGCCACACTCGTGTTCCTCTCCCTGCGTGAAGATCACACTCGCGAGTCTCTCCCCTGCGTGAAGGTCACACTCGCGAGTCTCTCCAGCCAGTGAGGCATTTCCCACAGCAGGGGTGTGGCTTGATATACCTCCTTATGCAGGCCACGCGAACACCTTTATAAATACCATACACTCGGCTGATTTTTGGACCGGCCACTATGGGGAGTTGAGGCCACTACGGCAGGTGGACTGGGGACTGGACTGTGGACTGTGGACTGTGAACTGTAAACTGTGGACTGTGGACTGTGAACTGTGGACTACGGCAGGTGGCTGCAGGTACTCACCAGGGGGCGTCGTCCATGAAGCGGCATTCTCAAGCATCTTAGCCTGAAAGCAGACAGTCCGTCAGGCAGGAAAATAAGTACGTCAAGTATAAGTTAGCACGCACACATATGAACATCAGCACAATAAAAAAGCCGATTGCGTTCAGCAGTGAGGCCGCCGGCGCGACTGCAGCGCCGCCCAGCGGACCAGTCGTCAACGAGCCGGCTCGTCACGTTCAGCAGTCCGGCACCCTCTTATTTGAAATGTAAACAGTCTTTCCAGGAATAGACAGCGCTAACAAATACCATAAAATAATAGACAGTTGGCACCATTACGGTCGGCCATCGCGGCTGCCACACAAGGAGCGGCCGCTGCGGCTGCTGGCTGCCAAATATAAATACATGAGTCTGGATAAACAGATGGCCAGGAGACTGACGGGGGTATGAGAGGTAGAGGAGGAGAGAGAGCACTTAGGAGCCAGCGAGTGAGAAGGGGAGATGGGAAGGGGAGAGGAGAGGAAGAGAGGGGAGGAACAGGAAGAGGAAAAGGAAAAGGAAGAGGAAGAGAGATAGAGAGAGAGAGAGGGGGGGGGAGTGGGAGAGAAGGAGAGGGTAGAGTAGAGTGAGAGGGGGAGAGGAGTGGGAGAGAGTGAGAGGGGATGGTTAGAGGAAGAGGGAGGGAGAGAAATAAGAAGAGAAGGAGAGGGAAAAGAAGAGAGGGAGAGAGAGAGGTGGTGCGGCGATGCAGCGTACGATTATAGTTAATCTGGAACACGAACTTAGGTAAACGGGAGAAGGGCGGAGTTAGCTTGTATGCTAATTTAGGGGCAAGCAGAAGACAGGGATGTAGAAGAGCTCTGAGATAGAGTTTGAGCCCAAGCTGCAGGAATAGCGGCAATCCACACCTCCATACCATGTCATTGGATCAGTGTACAAGTCAGCACAACAAAGTGACCGCAGCGAAGCAATCTCTCCATCTCCTTCTCCCTCTCCCTATCCCCCTCTCTCTCTCTCTCTCTCTCTCTCTCTCTCTCTCTCTCTCTCTCTCTCTCTCTCTCTCTCTCTCTCTCTCTCTCTCTCTCTCTCCCTCAGACATGCTAGTCATCTCCTGCTGCGGGCAGCGCTGGCGACAATGTGCAGGAATTCGTGGATCTGATAAGTTAGTGCGGTGTTAAAATGCAACCAATTTGATTACATCTTGATGTAATATTTAGTTTGACAATGTCTCAGCTCCAGGGTACGGTAGCAATCACCTTCGACCCATCCTCGACTAAGTGCCCCCCCCCCCTGCCCCGCATGTGCGGCTACCGCTCGCTGCGTCGACGGGAAAGAGCAGGAGTGCCGGGGCAGAGACGGAGAGCAGAGTCGATCGTCGATGCGCCGGCCACAAAAAGCTCGGCAGAGGTAAACTGTTTGTCGGGCGACGTTCGCGGCGCGGGTTCAGTGGACGGGTTACGGGACGGGTTACGGGACGGGTTACGGGACGGGTTACGGGACGGGTTACGGGACGGGTTACGGGACGGGTTACGGGACGGGTTACGGGACGGGTTACGCTTTCCGGGAGCCGGCTGGCAGCGGGGCAGGCGGGCAGGCGGGCAGGCGGGGCAGGCGGGACAGGCGGGCAGGCGGGGCAGGCGGGAATACCTGCCATACATACATACAGGCGAGGCAGGCAGGCAGTCTGGGCAGGCGAGCAGGCGGGCAGGCGGGCAGGCGGACAGGCGGGCAGGCGGAGCAGGCGGGGCAGGCGGGCAGGCGGGCAGGCTGGGCAGGCAGGCAGGCGGGGCAGGCGGGCAGGCGGGCAGACAGGCAGGCGGGCAGACAGGCAGGCGGGCAGACGGGGCAGGCGGGCAGGCAGGCAGGCGGGGCAGGCGGGCAGGCAGGCAGGCAGGCGGGCGGGGTAGGCGGGCAAGCGGACAGGCTGGGCAGACAGGCAGGCTGGGCAAGCAGGCAGGCGGGAGGCGGGCAGACAGGCAGACGGAGCAGGCGAGGAGGCCGGCAGGGGGCAGGTGGGCAGGCGGGGCAGGCGGGCCAAGCGAGACAAAGCAGGTGGAGCAAGCGGGGCGGGGCTGCGCCGCTCCCTTCGTGCCGGTGGCGCCAGTCACCACCAGTGCGGGGACAGTGAGCTATGCTGGCCGTGCATTGATATATGCATACATACATACATACATACATGCATATCCACACACACATGTATATATATATATATATATATATATATATAATATATATATATAGTTAGTTAGTTAGTTAGAACTAACTAACTTTAGATAAAGGTGAGGGTTCCTCAGCTTCCCAGTCGATCTGAACAACAGACCATCAGATCAATTCCATGCAAGCCCACTCGACTTGCTATGCATACTTATATATACTTATACCCATTGATACTTATTAGTATACTGTATTCATAGATATACGTACTGATATATGATACTTATTTTTCACTTTGCATGGAAGCCAATGGAGACACGAAGAACAAGTGACCCAGACGAGCCGAAAATTGAGCGGACCGGGGAAAGCTGAGCAGGCTCACAAGTTCAGACAACCCGAGAGGAGAAAGTCGGACGAGACCGAGCTACGCATATCATGCATAACGCATGGACATTACCTACTGCCAGCCTTGGTATTAAAACTGAACAATGCCGTAGCTATTTTAGATGCATAGGCCCAGCGCGACCGACCGAAGTCCGGCTGTACCTGCCAGTGGCGGCAGAAGTCCGGCTGTGCCTGCCAGTGGCGGCAGATTATACATAGATGCAGTGGCATAGAGTGCACAGGCGCATTAGCGCGCAGCTGAGTCAGGCAGGAGTGGAGACGCCCGGCTCTCTGGTCACCAGGCACGAAGAGAGGCCGGCTCTGGTCACCGGGCACGGGGTAGAGAGGCCGGCTCTGATCACCGGGCACGGGGTACAGGGCCGGCTCTGGTCACCGGGCACGGGGTACAGGGCCGGCTCTGATCACCGGGCACGGGGTAGAGAGGCCGGCTCTGACCACCGGGCACGGGGCAGAGAGGGCGGCTCTGGTCAGGAAGTGAGGTGGACTGGCCGTGTGGCTGCGGGCCGCCGCAGCCGCGCCACACATCGGTGGCCTGACCGATCCGGGCACGGACATGGACTGGAGGTCCGGTGGGACACGTCCGGTCAGTGCACTGCTCTGACCACCTGACGACCACCTGACCACCTGACCACCTGACCACCTGACCACCTGACCACCTGACGACTGCGCACACGACCGCGGCCACCAAGGTGCGTTATCCAACAGACGCCATGCAAATTGCAGCATTGCAACATTGCATTGCGCACACTGCAAATTGCAAATAAACGTAAAACGCAGCGCCAACATTTCCAAGCAGGGTAGTGGAACGTAACTCAGCAGACAGCAAATTAGCTGTCCTATGTGCCTGTAGTGTGGGTTTTTCTAGCCATGCTTGTTTATCCTGATTACTGTGGCAATACCTCGTCAGTGTCAGCGTAAAATGTCGGCGAGTGTTGCACAGAAACCCAAGTGCCGTGCTAAAATTCTGGAAAAGTATAGTAACGTACGCGAATATAAATACATTGCGGACACTGTCTGTTGATGCGCACACATCAACAGACAGGTTTCGAACTTGCCAATCTCCCTACAGCATGGGTTTTTACAAACAAAGCAATGTGAAGCTGTGTAGGCAGTAAACTGGTCAGATGTCTTCCATGATTTCCATGATCATCAGCGCTTATTTGCCGCGCCAAAATTTCGGAAATCACCAGAAACCAACCGGATAAAATAGGCAGTGGCATGTCATTTATTATTCGATTACTCGATGGGTTTCTGAAAATAAACTTCAGATTTCATGTTTTTCCCAGGTATTTACAGCATATTGTCTAGTTATCTTATCCGGCCGCATCGCGGCGCTAGTAGATCCGACCAGCTTACATAAGCATGTTGATCACTTTAGTTGGTGCGTGACAGGCTGGGCACTTTGCTTGGTGATCACCTTAGCTGTCGCGTGACAGGCTGGGAACTTTGCGTGGTGATCACCTTAGTTGGCGCGTGACGGGCTGCGAACTTTGCGTGGTGATCACCTTAGTTGGCGCGTGACGGGCTGGGAACTTTGCGTGGTGATCACCTTAGTTGGCGCGTGACAGGCTGGGAACTTTGCGTGAACTGGCAGCGCGACGGTCGCCCGCCGCCCTCCAGTCTTCACCACAGCCGACGGCGCCGGCGAAAACAATAAAATGATAAACTACTTGGCGCAGCGAATCGATGCCAACTCTATTACGCCGAGCCCATAAAAGTTGGAATGCAAAGTTGCCAGTGCTGCGCAGGCAATTCGGCGCCACGCATAAAGACATAATAACCGGCGGAGCCGCGGCGCCCTAACAAGGCAGCGAGGCCATTCGCTCCGGCAGGGAACAAATTTCGCCGCTCACTGAGACGCGCCGGGTTTGTAGCGGCTCGACTGCGCCGGGTTTGTAGCGGCTCGACTGCGCCGGGTTTGTAGCGGCTCGACTGCGCCGGGTTTGTAGCGGCTCGACTGCGCCGGGTTTGTAGCGGCTCGACTGCGCCGGGTTTGTAGCGGCTCGACTGCGCCGGGTTTGTAGCGGCTCGACTGCGTCGGGTTTGTAGCGGCTCGACTGCGCCGGGTTTGTAGCGGCCCGATCGCCAGCGCGTGTGCGCGTGTGCGCACGCCGAGCATGAATGCCAACACATTTTATGTGAGTTATGTATGTGACGTATTCAGCCCACCGATTGCAATCACTGTAATTATGGCTCCAGCAGGCTATTCGCCACGTTGTGGCAAGGATTTTCTTGCGAACGAAAAGCCTGGCCTCGGCGAACTTGGTGGGCTGAGTTGGCTGGCCAGAGAGGAGGCGTGCGGGGCCTAGCAGATATGCTTCGTTCGCTGGGGAAATTGTGGGCGCGAGGGCGGGGGAATGACTACGTAAACACGGCAATGCATGGCTGATAATCAAACCCAATAAATATGAGCATGTATACAGCATGCATCTCCAGAGCCATTTTAACACACGTGATAGCCTGCAAAGTGCATGAAAGGCTCCAGACATGTATTTCTGCTTGATAAGCCCACTGGCGTCGCAATAGTAGCTGGAGGAAGTATAATTGATTACATGCATTGTGGTGAAATATTGGGCCTGAAATGTACTGCCTAGGGATGCAAGTGGCTGAAATATGCTGCTAAATAAAGTCGTTCTCCTACCTTTGCGTAGGGGAAACAGCAGAGAACGGCATTTCCAAGGATGGACGAAAGGTTGATACTCGGAACATGCTGCCCGCGCGTCTGCCAAGTGCACCACAAGCAACACCAACATAAATCAACACCACAAGCACACATCAAAGCATGCTGCACGAAATGGAATGGGTTTTAAATTAATTCACAAGATGGCTGTATACTTAGCAAAATATCGTGATGGTTTCTCCTGTTGGTACTTGTCTAACCGACATTAACTCAGAATGTTGGTGATGCACGCCCGACGCCATTTACTACGTCATAAATAGCGAACGACACGAGTGTCGTGGCGTGTTCATGCTACCTTCTCATGACAACCATGCGCTCAGCAGCTCTCCAGCACCGGATTGGCGATAGTTAGCAGACTGCTCTGTCCGACCTGCTGCGTCACAGAGTAAAGGCCAGCTGACGATAGTTAGCAGACTGCTCTGTCCGACCTGCTGCGTCACAGAGTAAAGGCCAGCTGACGATAGTTAGCAGACTGCTCTGTCCGACCTGCTGCGTCACAGAGTAAAGGCCAGCTGACGATACTGAGCAGACTGCTCTGTCAGACCTGCTGCGTCACAAAGTAAAGGCCAGCTGACGATGGTTAGCAGACTACACGTATGTCCAACCTGCTGTGTCACAGGCCAAAGCCAGCTGGCAAACGCTAGCCATGATCAGACCACCGACGGCACCGCAAAACAGAAGAATCATGTCGGGGAAAAATAAATATCGCATGCTTGGATTTATCTTTCCTGCTACGTGTGTATTGAAACCATTGGAATACGCTGGCAACATGCTGTGCAATTACCTCAATCTGCACCCATCTAGGAGCGGTAGCATCGGCAGTAAATTGCTGGAGCATACAGTGCATTGCAATTCTATATCGCCTAGCTCAGGAATTCTTGATTACTTCTTTCAATTAACTACCAATATTACTTCACCCAACAATGGTCCCACCTGGCTATTTGGATTCGCCACCAGTTCCATCTGGTTCAGCTACACTGGTTCTGATACAACTACATTCGGCAAGAAAAGAGGCTGAAACTCGGCATGCAATACGCACAACAAAG
Source organism: Ashinkailepas kermadecensis (assembly GCA_034440615.1). Lineage (NCBI taxonomy): Eukaryota > Metazoa > Arthropoda > Thecostraca > Neolepadidae > Ashinkailepas > Ashinkailepas kermadecensis. The sequence goes on along the minus strand of JAOTOM010004744.1, from coordinate 248,942 downwards.
CCTGCTTACTTTCCGGTTTTAATAAGCTCTAACGTTTGCAGGATAATATGGATGTTTAATCCTCTTATCCACCGGAGATACTGGAAAATGGGAAACAAGAACCGGCAACAAAAATGGTTGGCTCACCTTCGAATGCGTCCAACTTTTATGATATGTGGGAGCGCCAGTGTATGAGATCAGCATGGCTCGGATTTAACCTCGTTAACTTAATTACATTCTGCTGTATTGATTGCCTTGAAATGTTCGCCATGACTTCCCTACTTCATGCACAGGACAATATAGCAGATGTTTGCGCTGTCGATGTGCTTCACTCTGCGCCAACAGCTGGCACGCTGTGTTCGAACAGCTGATACACTGTGCCAACAGCTGACACACGGTGATACACTGTGCCAACAGCTGATACACTGTGCCAACAGCTGACACACGGTGCAAACAGCTGATACACTGTGCCAACAGCTGACACACGGTGCAAACAGCTGATACACTGTGCCAACAGCTGACACACGGTGCAAACAGTTGGCATAATGTGCCAAGAACGGACTACTGTGCCAACAGCTGACGTGCTGTGCCAACCGTTCACACACTATGCCAACAGCTGGCATGCTGTGCCAACAGCTGACATGCTGTGCCAACCGTTCACACACTGTGCCAACAGCTGGCATGCCATGCAAACAGCTGACACGCTGATGAAAACAGCTGACGTACGCAGCAGCCAGCCGACGTGACCTCTGGCGTCAATCACTGGCTCTGGCTCTGGCTCTGACGTCAAACGTAGAATCAGCACTCACACGTATTGTTTATCATCCATGCTTACAAGCACGTCCACGAATATTTCACTGACTACATGTGCAGAAAAAAAGCTAGAACCAACACACAGAGTTGGAATGGACTTGTGCTGTTCGTGTCTGTGCCGAGGCTCCTGCGAATGTCTGGTTTTCTTCTGGTCTACACTTGGCTCACGCCTGGTTTATGACTGGCTCACGTCTGCTTTATGACCGGTTTATGACCGGTCTGTGGATGAGTGAGGTTGGAATATTTTCCGACGCTGGCATTGCCAGTAAAAATTGCTGCTGCCAAGTTACATGAAATTTCCTGGAGCGCCAAATTGTTGCCAGCTGCGGTTACGTGTACTCGGCAACCGGTGCGTAGGAATAATTGGTACAGGCAGGCCGCGTCCACGCAACTATCCGCTCGCCGGTTACGACTGCGGTATACATGGCGCCCAACTTTCGCCAGGTCCATTATGCTACGTATTTGAAATGCAATCGACCAACAGTGCACTAAGCTTGGACCACGTGGCTCCTCTTCCTCTGCCCTGCCGTAGTTGGAAGATTGCCGAAAATGTGCTACAAGTCACGTCTTTGAAAACAGCAGATGGAATTTAGAGTGACTACGTCACGAGAAATCTCTACCGGAGATTTCATGCATGGCGGTCGGTTTTC